>UZAN01040704.1:16838-32971 GCA_900618425.1 Echinostoma caproni
CTTTGGTTCAATGTCTTAACACTTGCTCTGGTGGTTCCACTGTGAATAGCCTTGTTATATGATTAACCGATTTCCGGGCCACCTTAGAGGAATAATTCCGGTGTTTAGGGTGAGTTTTTTTCGCTTTAATTTGTCAAAGCCATTAGAAATACACTCGATTGGGTGCATAAAGCATAACTTGACTCAATTTTAAAATCAAGTGTGGGTACAGTGTCGTAATCGCCCAAACTTTTCCATTCCGAATTTTCCAGATGGGGCATCGCTCAATAACTGATTCTTTCATAGGGATTCTCTAATAAGTACTACTAATACTGTTGTGAGGTACTACTCAGCATTGTGAGTAGCACGCAAAATAATGCTTTTGGCGTCTACTTTCAAGGATCAAACATTAACGGTAAAAGCGAATTGCTGTGCCCCAAAAAATAACTACGGACTGCTCCATTCAGTACCCTATGTGCTGATAGGAAGTGTGATGACATGTTTCAAATGAGATGTCTGTTATATGTATGCCAAATTATTGATATTCTAAATTCAATCTGCAATAAACAACTATCCTCGAGCAGGCATCGCCTTCTGGAATTATAACCCAACTGCCACTGCTACTGTTATTATTACTACTACTACTACTATTGTTAGGTAGTACTCACATGTGAGTAGTGATTTATTTCAACGATCAAAAATCAACAAGATCACCGATGGCAATTTTCTGAGTCTCAAAGAATAACTATCGATTTCTACATTCATTACCCGTCGTGTGAACAAGAACTGCGACAATATGTTTCTGATTAGATTTTCTGTGCTATGTATGCCAAACTACTGGTCTGTAATCCTCAATAAACTACCCTCGACCACCTGAAATTATGACACTACTACTCATTATTCTTGCAATCTTAGTCTTCGTGAATTCTCTATTTTCACACAACTGATCAGGTGCATTCATCGATTGGTCTCACGGTTCAGCTGCAACAAGAGATGTGACACTTGCCTAGCTAACTCGAGCGAGAACACACAATTTGTCCACAGCCTCGAGGTTTTAGTATGCCAAGTGGACTTCGACTGTGTACAACCGGAGTGTCATCATCACGCGGCTGGATAACAAGAGCATCACAAACATCCCGAACGGGTAATCAAACAGTCTGCTGTCAGGTTGATGGATTCCAAGTTGCGCAAATCGTGTAAAATGATCCAATCGAATCGCGGAGAGGATCGAAGGGAATTTACTTGTTTGGGTCACTAGTGAGATGGACGAGACGATGTGAAAGGATGAAGAAATCGTACTCTTAAATGCAATGTCACTATTTTGTTGGTTTAGATTCCTCGCGTCCTATTGGATACTAAGAAATGATGATGTGTGTGTCATTTCGGAGGAAATAGGTGATTAATCAGTTTAATTGGGGCCATTGATCGTTCTTTATGCACAGAATCAAGTGTACCTGGTTGAGTCTCGTCAGCAGCATAAATCCATCGACCCAACCAAAACGATCATTTTTTGAAACAAAGTCATCCTTTAGTCACTTATTATCCACTTCTGAACAAATTCATACTTTTCTGATTGTAATTAAGTTATGGGTAAACCGTTCGCTCACCTGACGGGCAACTTCCTCGTACACGGAGAACACAGTAATGGCCAGCTGGTAGTTCATCTCGGATACCGTAATTGAAAGTGGATGTACTGGAGGCGTCCGTTTTGAAAACACAGTATTCCAGCCAGGTGGCTTTCTCACCACGGAGAAACAGTCCATCCAAGTGGATTGGCTAGACAAATGAAGATCAGACACACGCACGAGAGAGGTAGAGTGGAAACGTGTACAGTGGTCGCGATGCTATCCGGATCGAGATGATGCACAATTCACACACTTTTCAGGCGGTACTCCCATTTAGTATTCAGAAATTCAATTATTCCCTAACAAGCCGGTTTTTCGGAGTTTTCGTATCCGAACTTTTACTCTTACATGCATGCATATACGAAAACAATAGATTGATACATCAGTGGATCGAGCAACTGGTATTAGGCTGGATTGGTTAATTAGTAGGCCGATAAAACTGAAAGGTTATAACGGACAAGATACGAAAGGCGACTCATGTTCTGTTAACCTTGAGTTGGTAAGATCGGTCGTAATTTTCAACCAGTTTATCGCATGATGAGAGGTCACCAGATTCGGTTTCGACCGGGCAGCATTTTATACCATTACGAAGCTCAGACTGATTGTGGTTTATGCATCGAGGCTAAAGGGCTACCGTTCGAGGCTAGAGAATTGTGGATTTTGGCTAAGGTCTGATGGGGGAGAGGTGTAAATCAACTAGAGTCCCGGAGCAGCTGGAGAGCACTGACCATGTTTTTCCTTTGCAAACAACAATGGGTTCAGTATTCTAAATCCTACAGCTTCAGATATTGCTGATTTCAGTTTCGTATAAGCTTCGATCGACTCGCGAAGGTACTATGAAATTGTTATGTGAGCAACTCAATGGCCGGTTTCTGCGCAGTGGCCCTCGACTGCGCTGGTAGCATTATTATTACAAGCGGTATTGTTCATTTATGTTATCTCGGAGTAGAACCAACAGTCTGACTGATTCAGTGGAGCGGTACGGACCGCTTACTTATGCGATATGTTCAAACGGCAAATTTAGACCGAAGTGACTCATGGTTATTTAATCGATTTTTTGGCACTTGTTCGAGTCCTGAAAACAAGCGAAAAAATCTTTAAAACAAAACGGAAATGATTTCATGATTTGCTCGTGTTTGTGGATTTCTGCCGGGTTGACCAGACTAAATTAAAAGAATTTTCTTTAGGAACTGAAGAAGGGAGGGGGGCGTGAGTTCACAGTTCGAACTCCAACAAATTCTTTTTAATTGTCAGTTAATGTTTACTTCTTACAGATCGTAATAATGACCGATGTGATTCGATGCTTAAAAAATTGGTTGAAGCACAAATTTATTGAAAGGGATACATGCGAAAAAACATTTTCTCTGCGGAAATACAATGTTAACCTACTCAACTAAGTGTCGGAGAGTAATTTGATCAATAACATGATCAGGCCATTCTCTCAGATCGCCAAGTTACTAACCTGAGAATAGTGAAATCCGTATTGATCTTGGTGATGTCGAATGATTGCCTTAGTTGAACCGGACGGACAATCATTCAGAGCTTTGGGAATCGCGAAATCGACAAAAGGCCAAACTGTGCAATGAGTGTGAAAGAGAGAAAGAGAGCAACGAAACAGAAGAGTTAATTTATTCTCTTTAGTTTGTTTTTCAAATGTAACTGAAGAAATTGTCAGAGCACTTGCAACTCCAGTTACAGGAGTGCCAGCTGAAATGGCTAAGGTTTTGAGTAACTCATAGTGAATTACCGAACTGTCAAAGAAATAGTAATCTCGTTCTAGAGAGTACGTTTTTTATCACACACTTTCCTGTGATGGACAGCTGACGGGGTAAACCCTACAGTCACGAGGACCTGCTGATGGAAACCGGCAACCTAAACCTCGGGACTTAGAGAGGTGAACCCGATAGGTTAGGTGTGGTATTTAATCGGACGACAGCAGAGCTGCCTAATACCAAAGTTGGGTGGCAGTGGTGGGGCTCGAACCTTGGACCATAGGGTCCAAAGGACGCCTGTGACAGCGATTTAACCACTGTGCCACCATCACCACCATCACTTATATATATATATATATCGGTCAAATGGAGTATCGTTGCGCAGTACGAAAGTATTCCAACTGCTGCTATTCTGAAGGTTGAAAAGTCTATCTTCTCCGTATTTGGCCATGCAAGCAGCAGGATGGAAAACATATTCAACACCGCATTTTTCCATAATATTTTTTTTTCCTCCGGAAATCTATCGCCAATATAGTAAGATCGCTCAACGCGAAAAAAGCCAGTTGGTAAAATTCCAAGAAGAGTTGTGCGTTGGCCTATATTATTGGATGTTGTAGTCCGTGCTTAACACAAGTTCAAAGTTTTATTATCATTATCTGTTTACCGCACCTGAAAATAGTGTGTGTATCTTAGACGAGTCAAACGTTGGCCCAATGTCATCATCGCTTGAGCATTTTCCATTCTGAATTACCCACATGGCGTATCGTTCCATAACTGATTCTCCTGTAGTGATTCTGTACGAATATTTAGACGGCATCGGATTCGGAACCTGTCCTCCTCCTGTGGCGGCCTAAAAATCACACAACCGATCGGGTTTATTTATCGATCGGTCGAATGGTTCAGCCGGAACACGGGACCTGGCGCTTGCCTAGCTAATCCAAACGAGAAGACACACCTTGTTTACAACCGCGGGTATTTAGCACACTCAGTGAACTCCGGCTGTGCAGCAGACATCCTATCATCAAACGGATGGACTGAACGTGGCAACAAAGATCACAAGAATTACAGTGCGATTGCTCCATCGTTTTCGGTCGTCTCGTCCCTTTCACCCGTGACCTTAAGCAAGTAACTTCCCTCTGACCCCTAATGCGATCTGATTGGATCATATTCCGCGATCTGCGGCACTTAAAATCTCTCACCCCAACACGAGACTGTCTGATTATTGGCTTGTACTTGTACGTTTTGTAATGCTGTTGTTGTTACGTCCAGTTCATCCGAGTACGGATGGCACCCCTGCTACACAGTTGAAGTTCACTGGGCCTGCCTGAGACTCACAGCTTACAGCTGTGGTTTCTCGCTCGGGTTAGCTGGACAAGCACCAGGTCCCTTGTTACGGCTGAACCATTCGACCGATCGATAAATGAACCCGATCGGTCGTGTGCTTTTCGGGCCGGCACAGGAGGAGGAGGATAGCTTCTGAATCCCATGCAGCCTGTGTTGGTAGTGAATCATCCCAAGAGAATCAGTTGTGGAGCGGTGCGCTATGTGGGGAATTCTGAATGGAAAATGCTTAAGCGATTATGACACTTGGCCAACGCTTGACTCGTCTAAGATACACGCATTATTTTTTGAAGCGGGTCTGGTAAACAGATAATCATAATAAAACTTTAAACTCGTCCTAATAACGGACGATAATATCCCCTAATGTAGGCCCACGCAGAACTCTTCTTGATTTTTTTCCAACTGGCTCTTTTTGCGTTGAACGCACAAGCCGGTAATCAGACAGTCCCGTGTTGGGGTGAGAGATTTTAAGTGCCGCAGATCGCGGAATATGATCCAATCCGATCGCATTAGGGGTCAGAGGGAAGTTACTTGCTTAAGGTCACGGGTGAGAGGGACGAGACGACCGAAAACGATGGAGCAATCGCACTGTACAAGGCAAATGTGAAACGACCAAGCAGTAGCACTCCCGTATTATCTACATAGCAACATGACATCTTCACTTGATATTCGGACATATTAAATCTCTGTGACCTTGTTCCCGTGCCTCCATGTTGAAACTGTATGCAGCGTTTCTAAACTTTTTCACTTTTCTACACCATATACAAGAGCAAACTTGTCACAAAACAAATACATTTTTTACTTCTTACAGGTGACGGTCATGTCTCTACAGGATTTACCAATATTGACACTAGGACAAAGCAAACCATTTATTTTGAAAAGATCAGTGCCAGTGGTGCGACCTTATAGCTCAGCTGGTATAGCGCATGCTGTTCGAGAACGTAGGTGGCCTCCATACGTGCGTTCAAACCTCATTGAGGCCACCGAACTTTTCAAAATACAAGGGTTAAATCTGCCGAGCAGCATAACTGAACCAACCATATAAATATAATTGGACTCGCAGGAGCAGTTGACCTGGAGTCTAATATTTGAAAACCTTTCCTTTAGAGGCATATGGATACGTTCCCACTATTAAAATTCCTATTCTAGAAGATGTATTTCAAGGAACGTTTTATGAGGATAAAGTTCTAAAATAATGTGATTAGAACCGGAAGCCTGCGTGATTATTGCATCACTCACTCTTTTTCCCACTCTCATAGTCGTCCAATTTCTTCGAATTATATTCACAATAGATCACATGCACCAGTCCGTCTTGCATCCAAATGCCTGTTTGTGCGGTGAACAAACTGTCCGATACGTGGGTGGCATTGAACAATAGAGCCAATCGGACGGGCACAGTGGGACTGGTCGAGGGTGCAATCACACTCTCGGTCACACGACGTCGTAGAAGCACACCGTCGAACTCCGGACAAGTGGACTGACCGGATGAGTCCGGGTTGGTCTCGAGCACCCGAGTGCCCAGTACACCACGTAACATTTCCATGTCATGTGGGGTGGGATGGCCCAGTGTAACCATGGATCGTAGACGCTTCGAGTACTCAACCGTGTCCGCGTTCCCACTGCCCATGGTGCAACAGAGGACGGTATTAAAATAAATCGAGCTTCCGACGGTTTCAAAGTCTGATTATGGAGCACAAGGCAATGAGTCCGGGTGGGGACCGTGAAGAGGAGTGGTGGGGAGAAATCAATGTGAGGATAATTAAAACAATGAAAATGATATTTATAACATGAATAATCTCTTGATGAACTTCATCCTTATTGAATAAGACAATCACAAAAAGAAACGAGTTGAAAACATAAAAATTCAACTTTTATGATCTTATATCCACCGTACAAAGTAAGAACCTTAACAGTGTTATGTACTAGACAACGCAAACCTCATTTGCAGCTCGGGGAGTTGATTGTAAGAGATAAAAGCCTGGACGAATCACTAAGATGCTTCTGTGTTAATTGTAGTGGGTGAGATTCAACCAAACTCAGCTAAAACGATGACAGAGTCCATGTTAGGTGTTCTTATAATGAGTAGTATAGGAACGACTGGACGAAAATCACGTTATGTGCTAATTATCAGCTGTCCAGAAATTAACCTTATTTCGGTTTCAGTCTCAGCGTATAATAAGCAGTTTGCACGAGTGCTTCACCCACTGGATTGAAGCAGATTGGCAGTCTCTTCTCCGTTGATAATGTTAATGTACATGGATGGTTGCTTGGGGATTTCCAGAGCGTGTATAAAATTTAGGTCTTGCGAGGGTGTTGGAAGAGGAAATCACTGAGTTCTCAAAATCCAACGGAGTCTTTGAACTATCACCAGGAGACGGTGAGAATTGTAACAAAACGTTTCAAGAGCCACACCACATTTCCAATTGGTTTCCAGGGGTTGTTTAAGGTCATTTATGCGGTAACTCTGGGATTCACAGACCAGTGAATCACTGCAGTGATGACTGATTTGAAAGCAAACGAAGAAAACAATTTCGATCGCACATAAACATCATTCAAATGAAATGACGAGATAAGAATTAAATGTGGACTTTGGAAACAGGTGGAGTTGGCACTCCAGTAGCGAAGGTGATTGGTACTGAGGACGCCATTTGGTCTGAAATTCCCGTGATTCTTGCTAGAATGTATGTTTGATGTGCAATTAGAACATGAGCGAAGACAGTGAAACTGGACGTGGAATGCACAGGCCTTCAGCGGGTGCGTGGATTCTGGCTACGGAAACACGACTGGATGACTAAGTGCCCAATCGCGATGTACGACAGTCTACCACTTAAGGCATTCATGATATAAATTCATACTGTAGCAGGACAACTAAAAGAAATCAATTTAACCAATTGTACTGCAATTAAGTCAGTGCTTGAATTTGATGCAGGTTACAATTCTTCATGCACATTTAACAAGTTACCCATACTTTGAAGACTTTGGATTTGTACAATACTTTCGTCCCTGTTGGGGCTCATGGACCCAATTGAAAGGCGAACACAGAAACACACACACACACACAGAGAGAGAGAGAGAGAGAGAGTTGTTCGGTTTCGTTCAGCGTGGCACTCACTCGGGTTTTACGGTTTAGGATGCATTTAGGCCTGTGGTTGTGGGTGCACGTGATCTGTTCGTCCCATCGATTTAATCATCTGATTGATTGATTTCAGTATTCGAATTTATGGCAAATACTGAATAATTGATTTAAATGCTGTGATCATAAATTAAGTGCATAAATAAACCATCCCAACACCACGGAATGTCATCATATACCTTAGTTAGGAAGAATGCGAATTCGAAAATATGCTATTCCGTTCCTGAGTGTATAGACAATAATTTGGCCTTCGGTGGTCTGCTTCATGCATGGAATTTTGTTTTGGTACTCACACTTGTATGGCAGCTTCCACTGCATGCTCAACGACAGGCCAATAGTACGTTTAAATTAGTGTCTTACGAGTGAATTCAAAAAAAGAAACCCAATCCGCAAAGAAACTCACATGGCTTCGGACATGAACCGAAAACAAATGTACAGTACGGTTTGCCCGATTTACTCGACGGAGGCATCAGAGACCAGGGGACTTCGTTGAAACAGACATCCACATTGTCTGTCAAGTTTCCATTCCATCGAGTTCGTCGTGATACAAGCCAGTGGTCCTGCACTGAATGCCGCAAATAAGGGGTCAAGAGGCGTGCAAGCTTCACTCATAATGTGAACAAAAGATAAGCAGTAAAAATAATACCCACGCCATATATGTATTCAGTCAGCTAACTGTAAGTACTTCGCTGTCTGACCGCTTCCATTCCGCAAATACTTTCTTAACGCTGTAGATCGTTTTGGGGCTTTTGTATTTTAGCCAGACGGAAGGAAAAGATTTTCTTCTACAGTGATGATCTGACCTTATTTTGCTTACATGCGTATATGATCACGCAAACTCATCTAAAATATTCTTGTCTGAATCCACCAGCAACTTTTCATTATTTTTGACTGCGTTAATTGTGAGTAGTAGTGCGGTATACGTTCTATTCATACCGTTGATCATTCTTCAGATCCCATCTCCAAGTACAGTCATCAGTTTAGCCAGTAAATTGCACGCTTGTAGAAAGCGTCAGACCTGTGAGCATCACTCTTGTTAAACCTTATCGGTAATCTACATCCAACGGCTCGTCCAGGATTCGAATGGCGTGTGTGTGTGTGTTTCTATTGCACGAGGTAACTTACAAGCGAAACAGACAGGATTAAACCTGTTAGTGATGGTAGTGGTGCAGTGGTTTATTCACTGTCACCGGCGTGCTTTGGACCCTATGGTTCGAGATTTGAGCCCCGTCACCACCACCCGACTTTGGTGGTAGGCAGCTTTGCTGTCGTCCGGTTCCTGACCTAGAGGTGCATCATGTGGTTCACCACTCCAGGTCCCGGGGCTAAGGTTGCCGGTTTCCACCACTGAACAGTAGTTCCTCGTGACTATGGGGTTCACCCCGTCTGCTATTCATCACACTGAGTTGTGTAATAAAAAGTCGAAAGGTTTCCCCCGGGATTAAATAATCGTTGCGGATATGCATATTAATTCACTTATAAAATTGTTAAACTAGTAGATGTCACCTTCTGTTGCTATCAGGTTCTCACTATCAGTGATGATGATGGTCGGTCCCCCTGTGAGCTGACTAACACAGTATTAACACACAAACACACACGTTTCTTGTGACGAGGAAGTAGGGAAAGTGTGTATGGGTTTTCGATCCCTATCGAGGGGATACCAATTACTGATAGCCTCTGGCGATAAAGACACTCCAGTTGATAGTGCTTCGAGAGTTGACGGGATGAACTAGTTTCCTATTCTGGTTTTCTATTTGTTTGATGGCTACTCACGATTAACCACTCAGTCGAGCCAGATTGCTTGTGTCTGCCGAAATTTCAAATAGTGACAAAACGAATGTGACGTACTGGTTGAGATGTTTTAGCTTTCAGCACCACTCGCCTGCTGTGTTTGGTCCGTTTTTGTTATTTAGAGGTCGTTAGTCGTTCTCTTTTGACTGATAGACGCAGATCCAAATCCCAGATCCGCGGGCATCGGAAGTCTTTGTGTGCCAAACACGTATTACGAGTGGGAATATCTATCCCAGCAAGCGTAACTCATAACGGAAACGCTTCAGAAACAACGTAAGATCAAAACAACTTAGTAAGGCAGCATCAGCAGTGAGAGTTAAAAATTGATAAAACTAATGAAGCATTTCATGACCCTTTGATTGTCGTGCAATTGACCCACGTGATCTGCTTTGTCTGTCTGTGCTTGACACACTGGGGCAAAAATCATTTCAGTGTGTCACTTGTGGGGTACTTTCAAAATGTCATCAATTCCCTGTGTTTTGACGGACACTTTTAGTTCAACCGATGATAACCGAGGCACGTTACAAGGCTTTTCCTGTTTCGTGTTCAGCTCTTATCTGAAGATATCGAGGGGAAGAAGCGAATGGTATTCTTCTTCACTAGTATGTGTTTGCAATAGGTGAATTGTAATCTACAAGGTAAAATGTGATTCGACTCTTTTAAATAATCAATTACAAGTAACATGAATGTGAATTCGTTGACCATGTGGCTTAAAGTTCAAATGAGTCGGTTTGAACTTCCATTCTCGTCATCTCGATCAGTCACAATTTCTTTTGTATCAGACCCTCAAGACACATTTGATTTTCGGCCAAATCACTGTTCCTTTCAAAACGTCTCTTTTGTAATGCAGAATGTAGGCATATGTCAAACCTGTGGATCACTGTGACCGAGCAAGAGAACAGCTCAATTCGCTCTGTGACCACTCGCTGTGCCAAATTTTACCCATTTTCCATCTATTATCCTTTGTGATTGAACGCCTCTGATACCCCGTATCCAATCCTGCTATTTCATATTTTATATTTGCTTCCCACTTTCCAAAACAGTTTTATCTGTCTTATCCTGAATGATAGATCCCACTGAATAGATGTTTGGCAACATATGCCTACCTGATGAGTCATCGAGTTAGCAAAATCACATGAATGAATGAGTGTGAACTCAACCATTTCCCCGTTTGTGCAATGCCACTAGGACCTCTTCGAGTTAGTTTAAGTCAAAACGGTCACGTGATGCATAGCTCAGCTCTCGTCACCGAAATAATCGATGGACAGAAGATACTGAATGAATAACTTGACTCTCATTTCTTTCACGCCTAGTCTCCTCTCAAGCGAGTCGTCTGTTCATATGCCGAGTGGGGAGACCTGTGCCAACATTCGGGACCGAGCGGGAATGTATTGTGACAGCTGTTGTCGGGCTGAACGGTATTGTCAATAGCGACGAAATTACTGTTGATTCGGGGCAATGTTATTGAGTTACTCATGACGTGTGCGTACGATGAATCTTTTGATATATGTGATTATATACATGTAATCAGTGAAAAATAGTTTGCGTTAGCAGATTTTCATCCTCACAGTGATATTATTGCTCAACTAAAATGATACACTGTACATGATATCTACTTCAAACTCTGCAAAATCTATCTATAGTCACTCGAAAATATTGAGGGTGACTACAATTCTCCAAGTAAACCGATTCGTTGTAACGAGAGTGAATAGCCACTGATGTCTTTTTCCGAGTCAACATCGGGGACCGCTTTTCACAATGCAACAAATGTCAGTTGACGGAATTGCGATAAACATCCTGGGAATCTCCAGTGTCACACGGAATTCAGGATGATGTGGGTGAACATTTTTTTCTACTTATATGACGAAAATCGTTGCACCATGGGCGACATCAACAACTTGCCTTTTATTATTGTTGTTATTATTCAACTATCGATGATTAAAAACAAAAAACGTTAAGGTATTGATCGGTCGAGTGACCTTCGTTTCCAGTTCACCACAAAAACAAAGTATCCAAAAACGGGGTCGGTCAAGTCGCACGCACACACATATTGGATACACACCAAATCGAAGCTGATTACTCACTTAAAACTGGCACACGCAAATTGTCAATTTTGATAACAATTGGTACTCGAACAAGTCAAAGTGTTACTGGTTATGTTAGTCAGAACGCAATGAATGTCCAGGCGGTTCCCGTGTAAATATAACACTTTTTGTGCTCATGGCAATCAGTTCTATAAACTCATACAGACGATGAGTAGTTATTCGTTTGGTATCGTACAGCACACTTTCAATCCGCATGGGTCCTTTGGTCCATGCAAATTAGAAAATTGGTGGAAAGAAGCCTTCAATGCTGCTGTTTCTGGACAAACATAACCAAAGATGTTGATGATAAAAAAAATCTGAGTACGTATGGCGTAGTATATGCTGGAACTAGCTGGCTACTAGCAGTTTGGGGCGGCGGTGGTGGAGGTCAACTGAGTGAGGTCATTTAAATAGAGACCTGGAAGTTGTGAAAATTGAATCCCGCTACCGCTACCATTACCCATCTTTCCCCGTCCGCATTTCCCCAGACAGCCTTTGCATGGTCGTGGCCCTCTTCCTGAACGTTCATTGTGCATTTTTATATTCAATAAACAAAAGAGGAAGCAAAAATATTAAGGAATAATTTATTGTCGCAGCGCTGAGTGAGTGGTAATGCCTACAAAAAGTGAACTAACAAGGTGGAATTTTCGTGAACGAACTATGTTCTCTGACGGACAGTCAACAGTTGACCGTTGATTGAAGCTGTTCTTTGAACATAAAAGTGTCGTTTTAAAAGAATAGTAAAATTCGAGGATACCGCAACTAATCTCCCATAAATAATTATCTTGTGGAGACCCATTTTTTCGAAGAGACCCCCTCTCTTCGAGGGAGGGACTTGTTCATCTGATATCGCAGATTATATTAGGTTCATAATATCTCACCAGTGCTTCTTATCGATTGATTGGTAAAATTATATTTCACGGGCAGCTGCGGTATAAATAATAAACAAAACAAATGTTTTACTTCCTGTTTGGTTACTGATTATAGAAATGCACAGCGGTCATGCAAATGCCACCTGGTGAAATACAGATAGTAGGAAGATGGTCTGTGGTGGCGGAGTTCGAGTCCTGAACCTCCATGTGGCTGTTTTGATGACCTTACCACTCGACCACCGCCGATGGGGGATATTTCGCACGCTTAAGTTAAAAACACTTGGATGAACTTCGCTCCACCGCCATCTACCACTCGTTGCACATTCTAATCTGTTGATGCCTGAGATATCTGTTGTGTATTTTCACTCAAGATAAAACTGTGAAGCCTGAAGTGTTTTAACCTAGTGTTGCTCCTTATTCCATCTTCGACAAAATTGAACCGCATGCCATTAATCAATCTCAATACATGATGGGTTCTCATGAACTCAGCCACAGTGCATGACCCCAGTAATCGTTGTTCGTTTAACGCAAGTGGCGTTCAGTACTGTATGACTGCACATCACCTAACGCATCTGAGGCATGGTTGACTTACGTAGCGAGTTACAGAGTGCACTTTAATGAAGGCAATTGGAAGGTGAGAGGGTGAACGTTATAACAGTTCCCATAGCAGATTCATATTTTGTAAAACAATCAAGGAATTTGGCAAATGTACAATCAAAATCCGGTCATGAGTTCCATCACTGTTCTGATAAATTTGATCAATCTATACGTTTTGCAATTGAAGTTGTCT
Organism: Echinostoma caproni; assembly: GCA_900618425.1. Lineage (NCBI taxonomy): Eukaryota > Metazoa > Platyhelminthes > Trematoda > Plagiorchiida > Echinostomatidae > Echinostoma > Echinostoma caproni. The sequence continues at coordinate 30,166 of UZAN01040704.1, forward strand.
GAGTATCTAATCAAAATGTCTGCGTATCACTTCAAGATGTCTCACTATAATTTTAAATTATCTCTCAAATTATCATCTGCAGCTGTCCCGTTGACCTTTTCGGAGCTGCTTGGTTCACGTAATGTTTGACCCTGGCAACGATGTCTGAATATCACTATTCGGTATGTATGTATGTATGTATGTATGTATGTTTGTATGTATGTATGTATGTATGTATGTATGTATGTATGTATGTATGTATGTATGTATGTGTATGTATGTATGTATGTATGTATGTATGTATGTATGTATGTATGTATGTATGTATGTACGTATGTATGTATGTATGTATGTATGTATGTATGTATGTATGTATATGTGCAAATGTTTGTCTCTATTCCCTGAAACGTCATATCGGGCACGTTTTGCTGACATCAATGGATTATGCACGATAGTGGTAAGTTCTCAATTCAAAATGCTAAATTCCCAAATCAAACTTCAATTGGTATGCGCTTGAGACACTGATTATCCTCATCACACGAGTAGCGCCTTGAGGGGATGCGAAAAGACACTAATTGATCATGTTCGATCGATATAGGCGTCACTGTTATCCGCACACACTCACATCCAGTTAGTATGACACTTTCAGGCTATATTCTATTTGTCTGGTATCGCCGCAGAAGAAGCAGATCACTTTCGTTTCTTAATACGACTGGCAATCAAAGAGACCATTCTGACTATAGGTGGAACGTTTGATTAACGACAAAAAATTGTGGGAAAACAGCGTAGGATTATTAAGTCATCATGCATGTGGGAAATAAATCCCAGTCACATTTGTTGTCACACTGAAATCTAGTAGTTACTTCATTGCAACACAACTGCTGTTTTTATCGTTTAAAAGTGAATGACAGTGGATCTTAAAGATCGCCAAATTCTCTTAAGCGATGACTCAAAACACTTCAACGATCGCCACTACCGATAATTCTTGTTGCACGAAAAAACAGTATCGCATGATGGAAAACTATCGATTTTCTCATTTGAAGACCAACTGGAAATAATAGTTTGACATTGGCGTTTTATGAAGAATATTTATAAATAGTGGGAAAACTGTCATGCTTCGGTGTTCAAACTGCCTGCTTCCTGCTGTTAATGATTCAACTATCGGTCGGTCCATGCTGAGGAGTCTAGTATTTCCTACAATATTTGGGGCGCGGTGGCGGTTCGAGGATGATAAGTTTTCGCATTGTTTTATCGTGTTAAACCTGCCAATCATGAAACCAGACAACTAAGGAGCCGCTGTTCTGTGTGGTGATTATATTCAAGATACATTGCGCAATCATGCTTCCGTTCAGTGTACACTTAGCGGATTAAAGATCAGAAATCGGAATTATGAACAATCCAACGTTCAGAAGGAATAGTTGGGTCTTTTGATTATGGTTGGCAAACAATTTTTAGAAACACTTCAGATACAATACTGGGGAGTGACCGAATACCTTATTCAGGAAAACTCACTCAAATTGAAGAACAGTGTCGACAGGCGTCCAATGTGACTTCGTTGAATTTTCGGTCCTGGAAAAATGGAATGAGAGCCTGATTACAAAAATGAATAATCCTATTTTTGTTGGATCTACAACGTTTCTCGTTATTATTTAGCCTCGGCATCAATTTTGTTTCACCGAGAGGCAACAAGGCACGTCTCAACGACGACCATGTATTTCCACCAGACCACAAAGTCATTTGCTGAGATTTCTTACTCTAGGGGCATTGTCAGACCATATGCGAAGGCCATTAACGATTCATTCGCTCACTAATTCGTTCGATCACGTGACAAGCCCAATCAAAGTTTGATCGGATCTTGTCTTGCTGTATCAAGTGTGAAGATATGTGATACACTACACCACTGGACTATGACCCGCTCATCACTTCCTCAACCTCCAAGCAACACCGACTGTCCGGATGAGTTTAGGGACTAGTAACTAGAATGTGTCTATACCTTTTTCAGTTTAAGATGTCTGAAATCTAATTTAAGATGTCACAATATGAATTTAAGATGTCCGAGTATCAATTTAAGGTGTCTATATGGATAGTACCTTGCACAATGAAAACATAGCAGCATGACATCTTAAGTTGTTACTCGGATATCTTAAATTCATATTGTGACATCTTGAATTGGATTTCGGACATCTTAAACTGAAAAAGGTATAGATAACTATGAAATTGAAAAGATTATTGAAGACTAAAAACCGTGAGTTCAAGCTAAGTAGAACACAAGTACAGGCTGAAATACCGCGGGTATTAGAAATAACGCAATGAATGCGAGGCAATACTTATTCAATTAAATGTATCAGAGGTAGAAACTCTGTGTGGACTAAAGTACCCGACAGCTATTTCGCCTTTCTGGTCCAACTTGTCACCAGTAAATACACCCCTTTTTGTAGCCAAGCCTAATTGGAACCACAAATCTCCCGGTTAGGAGCCGAAACCCTCGAGCTATATATACGGGTTAATGCACGAAATTTCGATGTACCTTAAGCTTCAGTGTAGAACTCGACTGTTTGCTGTTCAAGTTTCGATGCAGATAGAGGAATAATATACACTAAAATGAGTCCGGAGAAAGACGAAACTACTGTTTCTATTGACCAACACACAATGTAAGTACTTATTATGCAATTTAAATTTGGTCAAGCAAATCTCTTTTGTGCACTTCGGGGAGTTGATTCAAGACTGACGAGCCTCAAAGAATCATTGCGATAATCCCATGTTTTGTTGATTAGATGCAAAGTCAAAGTCAAAGTCAAAGTTTTATTATGGAAATAGCTTACAAGCT
>UZAN01040704.1:34243-46239 GCA_900618425.1 Echinostoma caproni
GAGGAAATAGGAGAATTTCAGCTTGTGGCGTAGGGATAGGACTTTGCATTTAGAAACATTAAATTCAATGTCGTTCTCGTTGGACCACCGATAAGCTGCGTTGAGTGATTCCTGAAGTGTTTGACAGCCAACTGGACTTCAGGAATGATTGTCATTGCTTTCATAATGAGTAGTGTATGAATGACTGGGCGAAATTTCTCGCAAACACACCTAAAACGCAGGATCGTTGCAACGATTCTTCGGGGCTCTTTCGTCTTGAATCAACTCCTGAGGTGGAAATGGGATTGGCGTCGCCTAATTCACATCGAGAATACAAATATGAGAATAGCTAAATAAAGGATACGCTTTCCTGACGAGCGTCAAGTCCCGTGAAGAAAGTCATGTGCTTGCAGGGAGACTTTGTGCAGTCATTCGTGTACAACTCAATAAGAAGAGTCTTAGTCTAAGCAAATAAGACGAAGGTAAGAATGAACGTGCGCTTAATGAATAAATTGAATAGCTAATTAACCACATGGTGGATTTGAGCGTTCAGCGGATCCTGTGGTGATCAACGCTACATTGGATCTCACCTAAGTGTTCACACTGGTGTTTACTGGCACCAATCGAAACTAGCTGACCGTTGTTTCACCTCTAAGTGGATTGAAAAACTGATACACACGTTCGCACACACACACACACATACACACACACACACTAGAATACCGGTTCACGTGGATGGAAACACTAAGCGAAGTGATATCAATCAGTTTGCAACACGATGATTCACGACATCTGGTGGTTACCTTTCTATCTATCAAATTCTACCCCCTGCCTCCGCCCCAAAACACCACACAGACAAACACTCAAGTCTGCAGAGTTATTGTATACAACGGTGAACGTATTGTTTATACCATATACCAAGCACGAGTTAAACTACTCGTTTGCGGCCAAATACACCAGTGACAACGGAACATGTGGAACTCAATGATAATTTGGTGATGGACAGCGACAGAGAACGAGAGTGAAAGAGTATTTCAAACTTGGGATCATACACAAATGCTGACCACTTCTTTCCATCAGTTATAACATTTTAATTTATTTGGGTTATACTGTGAACAATGAATCTGAAAAGAGAAGCCAGTATAGCAACATTTATGTCCTGGACGATTTCGCTGCATCTCAAATGGTGCCCACTATCTATTACCCAGGGTGTGCAGGGTAGGATCCGTAACTTGTATTGATTACACTCTGTTCAGTTTGTACAATTTGATTAAACAAAATCTGTGCAAAAAATTGCTGAAAATACCGAGCAGTTTTATTCAAGCAACTTACTTCGTCTGGGAGAGAGCGCGCAATGTGCCGGGGCAGTGGTCTCTTCAGGCGTTTCAGCTGTCCCTAAAATTCTGGGCCAGACCATCAGTGCTTGAGGTGTATCTGAGAGAAAAAACAGGGAGAAACAACAGACAACACAGGATCGGAGTGTTGTGGACGAAATCGGAATGACTGTAATTCAAATCGGATCTTGATTCTCTCTAACTGTGGGCAACCAATTTGTTTTTGTTATTGTTTTTCTTTGTGACTACAACAATTCATTCCATCCCAGCACAGTACAGGCCCCTCAGTAAACAGGAAGGATAGCTTCCGTACATAGCATTTATGGAATCTCGTGGTGTTTAAATTCTGTCTTCCCCATATGGTGTCTCCTTTGTTCATTTTTAAATGGCATTCTTAACATGAGACCATTTCGCAGGTTATTTTCGCTCATGGAGTTGCATTCATCAAGCGGAGCGAACGGATCGTGAAGTGTCGGAAACAGAATCGGGAGCATGGTGCAGTTGTTTGATTCACTTGATGCAATGGATCAATAGCACATATCGAGCAAATCAAACGGAAATTTGTGCCCTTGTTAGTTGATCGTGCTCTGGAAAATCCAGACTAGTCTTTCGCGTGAGCACCATGGCATACAGTATTTTGACGCGCAGAAACCTACTCCTGATGTAGGGGAGGGAGGTGAGAGGTGGGGGTGCCATCGGATAGCCGAACTGATCGGTGCCTCGGAGGCCAAAGTAACTTTCAAGTCCGGGTTCGAAACCCCACAAGGATTTGATAGAAATGCACTGCATATGCCTCCTGGTGGGAGTAAAATGGCTGTACACACAGTGCGTTGAAAGCATTTCAGTGATGAGTGACATGTCGCCGTTGTCTAATGAATGAACTCTGCCAAGTTTCGTGCCTTCATTGGGCGCTGAGAGTAGAGTGATGCTGTTGAGCAGGCGCATTCATTTGCATGTCTGATTTGAACCACAAATCACGTTTTTTGTGTTGCCCTTAAAAAAGTAACATCTCTCACAAAACAAAATCCGCTTCAAGCTGTGAATATCTGTGATTAAGATGGGAAGGTTTATTTTACCCATGGAACCAACACCCTGTTACGTCTCTGGTTATTGTTGCTTTGTCAGTGGACCATTCTGACTGTCTTTGTCAGTTAGGAGTAGGATATTTAAAGTCTACAACTATCAGAGTGCCATCCTTTTTAGCGAGACCCTAAAATTTGGCTTGCTTATGGGTTTTTCCACCAGAATTGTAGTCTCACAATAGTTGAGACATGTACGGTTCTCTCGTAAGCCTATCGGAGCGAATGGACAGTAGCTATTCCCAGAACACGCGTTATATATATTTATTAAACAGTAACGTGTGATAAAAAGCAAATCGAGCCCTGAGACTAGGAGTGGTGACCACATGAGGCCCCACAGACAACGAAGTTGCCCACCACCAAAATCGGGTGGTGGTGACGGGATTCAAACCCGGGACACCAGCACCAAAAGCAAACTGGTGTCAGCGATTTCAACCGCTTGACAGCACGGACAGAGATGCACAGACCACGTGTGCTTGGTTGTCACGCTCATTCACCGATCGGAAATTTGTCATGTTCTTCAGAAGTCGTGGTTACACACACTTAGATCAATGATACACTTGTAAAACGAAAAGGCTTTTCCGCGCATCAGAGTGAACAGCCTGCTCATTGCCGGAATCGTGGAGCAAGAGAAGTCATTAAGTATATAAAGTACCGCTGGTGCTCGTTTGCAAATCCCTCAAAACGAATTAGAAGTACTAACTTAGAAGTCAATTACACAGTAGGCATCATGAGACTAGGGGATATGGTGTTTTGGTACAGATTTTTCCATTTTCGTTCGCAGTGAGTTATTGGCTTCCTGGTGTTCTCTTATCATTTATCCCGTTTTTTTATACTAAATGTTACTTCCTCGTAACCCTTTATTTCGGTGCAGACCACATTACCGACCAAAGCAAGAATGAAAGTATTGGGATGCGGGGTGGGGTGGGGTGGCCAATGCAAAATGAATCGTCAGAACTCCCACCATAACATAACAAAGAGGTCAGGTGGCTCAATTCCGTGGCGTTCTATTAGCTGTCGGGAGATACTCTGAAATTTTGAATGAAATCAGGAAAATAAATGATCCTCCTGGTCAGTCACAATCTATACTCACGGAAATTGAACAGCTTAATTGGGGCTGTGGCGGTGAAAACCGTTTATCCTTTTCCGCCAACGAATATGGCTTCCGCATTGTGTGATGTGTCAGTTAAAAGCCTAAAAAAATGGACAAACTAGACAGTCTTCAGCCAATGTGTGTCCAGATCCCGTGGTTTCAACTATGTTCATAGAAAACCGGGATAAAATAACAGATTCCAAAATGTTTGTGATCTTTCCGCATCACGTCAGTTCCCAAGAATGATATGTGGAGATTCGGCTTTAGACCCTGTACCTCACATACGCTTAAATGTTTAATAAGCTTATTCCACGCAAAATGTCCTCGTATCATACTACCCTAACTGACCACAATCGCTGTTTGTGTTATCGGCACTCCCAGTTACCACTTGCTGAGCTTTCGATCAGATGGGAAATGTTAAACTGTTCACAGTTGTTTTCTCGATCAAAGTACTGTTACGAGATAAAAGTTTTTATTTCCATCGGGAGCGACAGGCATCATCTGTCCCATCATTTTGGTCTATTTTACATCTCGCAGCAATTCGCCCATTGTAATGGTAGGATCTATGTCTATACCAAGGCGTTATACCGTCTCCTCTTCCATTTTTTCAGATTTCTTAACTATGATGAACGCTGATGGTGCCACATAGGGGATTACTCTATCCGAATAACTCAATTCTGTCCTAAATGCCTCCGAAAGTCAAAGAGCTTCCCAAGGCCTTGATATGGTTGGGGTTGAGTATCTCGGGTTGTGGCTGGTACCTCTTCCCTCGCACCTCTCGAGGGGCTTCTTTATGACCATGCGTGTAAAATAGCTTATGGTTGATCTTACTGCCTTCTTGTGGTGGGGATATTTTATCACCAAAGCGAGAGGGCGAAAAACTGATATGTGGGTCTATAACCGAGTGGGTGAAAAACTGGTAGTTCATCTGGGAGAGCTGTCTAAAATCTCTAATTCCAAATAAACTAAGAAGAGACGTACGTATCACATACATTTTCCTGGTTTTGGAAGTAGTCACTGGCTCAATTAAGTATGGAGGTGATTGGGCACATTGGAGGTTTAACCCCTTTCAAAGGGCGTATGACCTGATGTACTGTACACTGGCTCCCAATGGGAGGCGGTTTTCACACATCATCCCGCTACATTTTGGTTCAGGCTTTGGTTAGTAAAAGGCTCCGGTTGCGAATTCTCTAAGAGATTTTACCTGCCTGGCCTGAACACCCTAGCAGTATCACGCTCATAAGGAAATCATGGACCTTATTCTTTTTGTACAGATCATTGTACCGCCTGTCTGTCTGTCTGTCTGTCTGTCTGTCTGTCTGTCTGTCTGTCTGTCTGTCTGTCTGTGAATATGAATTTGGGATGAAACTTGGGCAACTGTACAGTGCAATCAGTATTTTAAAGTTCAATTAAATGAGGTTTGATTTCCTACTGAAAGACCATGGTTCAAAAGGAAACAAAAACGAAAACAAAACCGGTGTTTTTCCAGTTTGCGTAAAACGTTACTCATTGATGAGGAAACACTACACCTTTCTGACTTACCTCCACGGGGATAGTACAAACAATGACCTAATTCTGCATCCACATTGAACCCCTCAATTGTTTGACAAGGAGCTCGGACGGCTGGAAGTTTAAACGGTGCCGCCAGTGGAATAGGAAATTGAATAGCGCCGATAGTCTCATCCTCCCGACAACATGTGTTGCCTACCGAGCGAAGCCGTAGACCAACGGCCATACTGCCACTTCGGTGTGTGAAACCTAGGGGGTATCAGTGAGGAGAATAGGACATGTTTAGATATAAGACTGGTGACTTGCAACCGAGTTAATCCTTATCAGTAAGACTGATGGCATCAGAACAAAAGACCTTACCTGGGGGACAAGTTGAGGAGAACTGTAACAGGCAGTATCGTCCAGGTGGGAATGTGATGCTGTCGTTCACCTTGAACCCGCAGTTTGCGCCGTAAGGACCCATTGAAATGCGCGATCCCAGACCATCGCATTCAAAGGTCAGTGATTTGACTCCCAGCTTTACTAAAAGAAACGAAACCAGGAAAACCGATGAAAACCATTGGAACAGGGATCTTTAGTTTGTAGAAAAACAGTTATAACCTTCATGCAGCCAAAACATGGTTCATTTTTAATTGATTGAATCACTGATTTACAAATATTACATAAGTATTTTAAAATCATCTCATCTGATTTCTTTACTTGTGTCCAACAAATCGTGATAAAACAACCGTTAAAGAATAAAGAGTCAATCCACAGCTATTTGTAAGTGACACTCTGCCGGTTTGTCTGCGCCAAGGCAAATGTTTTTCTCAATAATCCACATCTGGTGCTTCTCGGGTACATGGCTGACTGAATGAACTTCGGGGTAGTGCTTGATGATGCAGTCTAAAGATTGTTGGTCCCAAAGCAATATATATACTATTGCTCGTTACTTCACAGAGGTTAGATGCACCCCACCACGGAACCACTGATTTTTTGTTTCCTTACTCCTTGGAACTTTTGCCTGATGCGGAATAGTGACCGAATAGCAGTTGTAAAACTTTCATGTTCGGCAGATAATCAGACTTACAGCGACTTATGAAATACATCTATTCGCATGTAAGCAATCTGCACCGGAGGGTTTTCCTTATAACACTGAAATCCACTCTAATACTTAGTCAGTAGTTGAAATTATGTTCACTACTGTTGTTTGATTAATTTAAAGTTTTATGCTTGAACTGTGGGATTCGAACCTACGGCTGGAAACGATCTATGTTTTTTACACGACACACTCTACCAGCTCAGCTGCTAGGCCACACTGATTATGCACCCTACTTAGACTAATATCCCTTCACAATCCAAGCACAAGTCTGTCCTTGCGGGTCATTCGGCGACATGCAATATAACTTCGCCTGCCAATTCAGACTTGGAAGCCATTCGCTGGGCTCCGGCGGAATCTAAGGAAAGTGTGCCGAGGCAGACAGTTCACTTGTGCATTAGTGGATCCTATAAGCAAGGTGAGTGAACCAAATGTGAAAAATCTGTGCTGTTCGTGTGTACCCCGACTACTGCTGGTAGTTGGGGCGTTGTAACAAAAGCGTGGGCAGGGTCCGTTGGGTGACCTCAATTACCATCGCGTCTAAAGATCTCTTCGAAATCCAAACACAACTGTTTTCAGGAAGTAGAGATTCAAGTTAGAGGTTTCCGGCGGTCACTTTCATGTTTTAACCGATTTTTCACAATGTACTGATCACTCAGTTGTTTGTTGATTCGTCAGATTACTCTGGAGGACGAGGGGGCGGGAGGTAAAGCACCAGCATCAATTGTTTTGGAGCATATACATAGATGGGGTTGTGCAGCCGAGTTCCTATCGTCTCCACTTTGGTTGGCAAAGAACGACAAAGAGCGTGACTTGATAGTATATGGTTAACCAAATAAAGGTGGTAAAACACTCGGTCATGTCCACAGACAGATTTGTTTCAGCCACGTGTGAAACCGTTGCACAGGTAACAGACTTGATTGCTACAGTGTTCGGTTACGCATTTTGGTGATCTCGGCCACGTTTGGATAATCGCCCTACGTTGCAGTCTGTGCCGGCTCTACCACAGAATGGGACGGTAGAATCAGGCATTTTGTTTTGCACTCGCAAACTAATGATTGGCTTGGATATGAATTAAAGATTGAGGTTCGCTGGCAGTATCGACTTGTCTCCTTAACACCAGTTCTTCTGGCGTATCCCCGTTAAATGGCAGGTAATTTACAACGGCTTCTTCGTAACCTCAATCTGGTTTTCAATACCCTCAATGCGCCGAGTTGTCTTGCTGACCGGATACTCCCGAAAATCCATTACTTACTAAGCCAGAATCCTTTTCCATAGCGTCTCTGCTGCCACTTTCGCTTACCCTATCTGCTCAACACAATGAATCAAATTACTTTTCATAAAGCTGCAAAAATGAATGTATTATCTCTTATTATGGTTGTTTTCCCACGTATTGAATGCTCAAACGAATCAAATAATCTACACCACACAGGCAGGCGTCTATTGTATTGCTATTTTTACCTATAAAGTAAAAAATCGAACTTTCATAATAGTGATTTGTTTGTTTTCGATGTCGCGTTAAGTACCCAAAGATTATCACCTAGACACCGTGTATACAGTTCACAATTTTGAATGGACGCTTTGTTCCCGGTATTTTCAAGTTTTTCCACAAAAGGAAGTGGTCAGGCCGTTAAATTATTCGAAAAATCCGACCTGGAAACTTTGATTGATCGTTGTCCACGCAGAACTCAGAGCCGGTTGTTTAGAGTCATCCCTGAAGGTAACACTGGTTGGTTTGTAAGATACCGTTTAACAATGTGTCTGATTATAGTTATTATATATCACCATCATTACGATCTAATAGCGAGATACAGTAAAGCGAACTTCAATGATCCCTTCCAAGCTCGCAATGTGAACCAGGTAAGTGATAAGGTACGAGATTGGTAGAGTTTGGGTTTAACTGGAGGGAGGCAAATAATGTAAACCTCTGTGGTCAACACACAGAATGCATAATTTAATTATGCATACACCCCTTTCCAAGCGTTCTGACCTGATAAGAAATGACAACAAGAAAGCCATTGCTGTTGGTTCGCTGCCGTATCATTCATTGTGTCCAATCAACCAGTTACGGAGTCTTTCAGACCCCAATCTGGTAGGCTGTAGACACCTATTCTACGTAATCACTCTGTGCATTTCTTCATGCCTCGTTTCCACACCACCCGAGATAGAGGCGGAATTGAACAAGTCTTGTCAGCACAAACAATGTTTTTGCACTTACGGTCCACGCTGAAATACTGACAGAGAACGAGATTGGGGATGCCCACAAGTTTGACAACGTGGTCCGGTCCGAACATTTCCAGCCGATTCAAATACGTGTGTGGTATGGTTCGACTATACTGTTTGGGTTTGGGGGTGGGAGAGGGAACAGGGATTGAATGGTTACTCCTAAATAAATCCCATAGATTGCTCTTGAAACAAATAAGCAGACAACAAAATTTCCAACTTTGAATGAGCATATTCTTCGTGTGTAATCAACGTGTTACTCACCACTGTAATGCCTCGGAAACATTACAGAACTGTCTCACAACTTTTTTTGAATTGTGATCAAACCTGAAGTTGAGGACTTGGTGAAGGGAAATGTTAATCACTAGGACTGGCTTAGAAACATGCCCCGTGTAAAATACAACACTCAGTCGGCATTATTGCTGAAGGTAACACATCTTATCAGATAGTGGTCGGACCCCTGACTCACGGTTTCTCCTCACTGAGCTAATAACATCACTGAACGAGACATCTGCCCCCGTTGCGCATGAACGAATAGCCCGGATGAGGAGCAGGAGGTGGGCAAGAGATAGAACAAAAGNCAAAAGCTGTAGTGGAATACCGGAGTCGAGCGAGGTTGCTCTCGAGATGATCAATATTGATATGCCGTTTACAATGGGGAAGGCTTCGGACTTGGGATTGAAGGTTTTAACACTGACGGTGTGTACTAGCCAATTGCAGTTGGGAAATTTAAAATCTAACTGCAACATATCTTCAATGCGGAGGAAAATAATATCGAACACCGAAGAATCGAATTCCTTCGGAAATCCATACAGAATGCAAAAGTAGTGGTTTGAAGATGTGACTGAAAGCTTCATACTAAGATCTGCAGTTCACGATTGGAAATATCCGTTCCAGATGGATGGGTTACTAATATCGGTTCGTGAACAAACGCACACACACCAGCTTTGAGCAACGGCAACAACAACAACAACAACAGCAACAACATCATCAACGAAATCTTCATCATCATCATCATCATCATCATCATCAAAAACAACAACAAAAGCAACAATCAGTGTGTTCTTCTGACGGGACGATCAGAGATGTGTAAGATGTCTCGTAGAATATAATTGAGTAAGAGCATGTAAAGAAATATGGGGTTGGGAGAACGATATAAAGTAGTAGTATTGCACGGAATCAATGTGGAATCTAAGAGTGCAAATGTTGGTGAAAGCAGTTTGTGAGTATGTGTGTGAATGTGAACGTGTAAAGCGATGCGCTGTTGAATTTGTAAATCCGTGTAGAGTTGATTTCGATGAAGCGGACTTGGATTGGAGGGGGGGGGGCGCGCATAAGTCCTTTATATAATAGAACCTGGATTACTCACATGTTCTTCACAAGTTTGGCAAAGGTTTATTGACTTTGAAACCTTGCACAGTTCATTGTGCACTTTTCTGTGTTGGTCATCACTCCTGTTCACATTGTCTGACTACGCTCCGGGTTCTATACCGAAAAAAACTCTTGCTTTCCTCATTTATACCTGCTCTTTGATCACTCGCATAATATCAGTAAATCCATCGCTTTGCACTAAAATCCCATAGCGACGTTCAGGTTGAGCTATCAAGATCCCCAAACCACCAGATTGCTGGCTTGATCGTGGAAGATGAGTGACAGTGTTTACACTGAGTGTTTTGTCCACTGTTGTCTGATCTCATCCACCACGGTCCGCATTCAGAACCAACCGATTCCGTTAGCAGACGTAAAATGTGCACCCAACTTATAAGGACACTCAACTTATGAAAAGGGTTAATTGTCCCTATGAGTTTGGTGCACTTGTACCTAACCGCTGAACTTCATTGTGACTCGGCCTTGTCTGATTGTTTTGGTCCCTAGTTCCGTCTTTTTCTATCCATCACAGTTCTTCATGAGTACAATAAAGTGGAAACTGCTAACTGCTGTATTCATTGAAGAATATTTGTTGCAACTTCTTCATGCATTTATTCCGCCTTCCGTATCCAGAAGCGTCTTTAATACGTTGCTCAACGGTTACTATGATGTCAGTCAATGTATCACGGTGCTCGATTTATATTTAGAAGCAAAACGATCACGATGAAAACTCCACAGCATGTAAACCTGAAACTCACTTGTCAACACAAGGAATTTTCACGGATTCTCATTTGTCTTGGGAGTATGTGTGGTTGTGTTAATAAAAATTTTTTTATTACAATATGCAATGTGCAACTCACAGTGGGACTGGGGAACGCAATATGACTATATCGGTTTCAACAATGCTGGATTTACGTTTGGCATTGATTTTCGAGGTTTAAACCAATCCGCAAACTTTTTCCGTCGAGCGAATGGGGGAAAAGTGAGTTTGTGAGGCCGTCAGTCAGTTGGTGAGTCAGTAAATGACTGAGGAAATGATTGACTGATTGAGTGAGTGAATGATTCAACCAGTCAGACACTATGTATTACACTGAATATGCGCGCATGACACCAGTTATTCTCTCACTCATGGGTTTAGACCACAAAAACTCCGCATGCAAGGCGTACCTAGTAACCCTGTGTCAACCAGTTTACACCGAGGTCTATCCGGGTTATCGAGTAGGGTCTGTTCTTATTTAATCTTTATCCGCTGGCATTTAATTGATGCCGAAAATTTTAACACTCTTTGCTCTACGTAGATATGAATCAGAGTTGATTGGGACAGGTGAAGAACCAACCTCAACAGAAAGCAATTTGACCGAGCCCAGATAGAACTGGGGACATCGATCACCATTTTGAAGCACTGCGAAAGGGATCTTTGCAGCGAATGGGGCCTGTAGTGGTATTGGTGTGTCGGATTCATTGTATCGATTGATTTTTCCCACGCAACACAGCCGGATACGAAATTCCCGCTCGTGGAAATAAATTTCATTCTGTCGAAAACCTGCAAAAACACCAAGGGGGGTTGTGGAATAAAGGGGATCGAAAAGTGGTTAACTGTCGTACTGCAATTTCCGAGCAATGCGGGAAATATTGAGAACTCAATTACTCACTCCCATACCAAAGAGATGTTTCAATAAGCAACGTCCTATTGATTGCACCTCTGCATTAGTGAAGGACTTTGAGAATTTACCACTCGAACGAATGAAACCAGTAATTGGGTATGTATCTTCTTTAGGACGTTTGACACTGTCACCCATGTTGTACACTCTGTCAGGTCTACCTTGGATAACGCATCGNCGAACCGTAAGATTGGTCTTTATCAACCATGCAAATGCCTTCGGTTCAGTGAATCAGTGAAACCTATTGCCTCTCGTCAGGGACTGCCTTTTTTGGTTAGATATATTGAATATTTCACTTGAATACTTTGGAAACCGAACCCACTTTACCTCTTAAGGTACCAAACGTTCTTTAACTGTCTCCCCTAAACTTTGGTGTGTCTCAGGGAAACGTTCTGTTGTCTTTCTTTTTGTCTCTGTACATAAAGGTTCTTTCCATTCCCTGTAGTTTCATTGGTTACCAGAATGCATATCATATCGTCAATGAATGTCTACACACCGATCCTTCTTCACATAACCTTGATTAGCCAACCTTTGGAACTGGAGCTCAATGTTCAAAAGTGCGTTGATATCCCTTTCAATCTTAAGGCATCGATCGGTTTTTCATAAGCTTTCATCTACATTACTGGTAGCCAACCCATTCCAAAAGCAACACAAATGTAAACCACTTGGGCA
>UZAN01040705.1:13762-69691 GCA_900618425.1 Echinostoma caproni
CTCGGGAATGCAAATCGGCATTTGAGCCCGTCGCAGTTTTGTTGCGGACGCATCCACTAGACACGAATGAATGTGTGTGTGTATCTGAGAGAGGGAGAGGGAGTGAGTGCTGTATCAGCACCCCAGAAAGCGCATTCGCTCTCGTTTGTGCATGAGTTTATCAGCTTATATATTCACAGACAGCCTTCATAATGAACTGAGGGGTGTGTCCGTTCCTCTGTATTTACGAAAAGAGGGACACACAATTGACAGTAGCTTACTGGCTTCCGTTGCTTTCCCACTGATTCGCCAGCATGCTGTCATAAATCGATTGGAAGTCAGTTTGTCTAACTTATTTTCATGCTAGTTGCGTTGAATGAAAACATCACTGCACCATCACAATACACGTGGCTGCTATTGTTTGCCCGAAATATAGTTCCAAGTGAAATATTTCCTGGGTGAAGCGGTTTAATTAAGACCGTAAATTTTCCTAGAATAAAGTGATATAGCGTCATAAACAGTGTGATAGCGTTGGAGTTTGATGAATATGAGCAAGATGACAATGATCATGAGGATGATGGTGATGGTGGCTGTGATGCTGACAACCATTTTCTTGCCGGTTTAAACATGGAAAAATATTTGAATTCTCAACGAATTAAAGAATAATTTGTAAATTGTCGAGTGCGAGACCTCGAAAATAAACAAAACAACACTGGAAATAAATGGGCCAACAGCCTGAGCGCAGAGCCATATTTCTATTGGATTGTGTGTTCCATAATGAGTAGTATATGAATGACTGGACAAAACGTCCCAGCAACACATGACCGGTGTCGTTAACCTTGTCGCTCATCAGGTATGCATATATGGTGATCCTTGTCTGGTCATTCTTATAGTTGAACTCCTGATGTGAATTATGCAATGCAAATCTCAATTACAACCCGATAAATGGATTTGAGATGAACAAATCTCGAAGAATCCTTGCGATGATTCTGCATCAGAACTTGCGAGTTAGATTTTTCATTACACACATTCCTGTGGTGAACAGCAGACGGGGCAAACCCCATAGTCACGAAGATCTGCTGCTCCGTCATGGAAACCGGTAATCTAAGCTCCCGGGACTTGGAGAGGCGAACTACATAACTAGGTTAGATATGGTATTGAACCGGACGGCAGGATAGCCGCTCACCACCAAACCTCAGCCAACTCAACTCTAGGACCAATTTTCAGTGCTTTATAATAAGTGGTTTATGAATGAATAAATGGCTGGGGTGAAACTCATCTGACCCACAGAATCCTCGCAATGATTCTTCGAGACTTGTTCGTCTCAATCCACCACTCATTGAGCTACAAATTTGTATTGCATATTAGTACGTGAATGTTATATCATGTCGTGTTATAGGCACAATGCTCTGTGTGCCGTGTTGCTACATTTGTGTGGGTTTCCATACCTGAGGATTTCTTCTTTATATACAATTCAATGTATTTGATTAGAATTTCAAGAATAAGCAGGACACAGAGCGTGGTATTCACCAATTCATCAAACCATTTCGATCAGCGATATTGTGAATATTTTTAGATTTTTTGCATAAATATTCCACCCTCTCTTAAGCGATCGATTCTAACTTCTTCCTCGCCCCCACCCTAGCTCTATCCTATTTGCTGTGTCACCGTACTGTTAGTTTGATTTCCTAGGCTCAGTTGAATTTGCAGAGTCTTTTAATTTCCCCCGCTTTGTCTAACCAGATGTCACATTGAAATAAGTCCTTATAGGTTTTTAATTGTTTATTAATTGGTGCTGTTCTGGGTATTAGGTTCATTGTCTCCATAACTTTTATCCCACTGGGCGGTTGAACCTGCATTAAATATCACCCAAACTGATCTGTCGTTGAGTGGAAGATTATGGCGGATCGAGCATCGCTGTCTTGACAGTATTGTTTGAATCTGGTAAAATGTTAGGATAAGATAAGGAGTACAAACAAAAAAGATTGACCTTATTATGCATGTTTAAGCTGGGCTTTGCTGAGTCCGATAGCGATCAAGCCTTGCGTGAAAGTCCGTCTGACTCAGGTTTGGTCATGTTCCGTCTTAGGCTTTCCGGTGCGGACCTTGAGAAACACCTAACCGAGAAAGTAGTTGATAATGACACTGTCACAAACAGTGACAGGAACGAAGCTATTCACTAAATCCGTTACATTCTTATGTTGGTCACGTTTGCACAGTTTTCTTCATCAGATAATCAGGTGGATGGCCAAAAGACGGTTGTTCGTTCCAAATGAGAAAAATGAAACATATGTCAAGTCAAATCCATGCTGCTTCACATCCCTTCGCATTCGGATAGACACGTGTGTGTGTGCTGACTGTTTAGCCCCAAAAATACCTCATTCTAAGAGCAGATTCCATCGATCAATATTAACTATATAAAATCAAGTTTTAATGAGGGGGAGAAGTGGAAGTGGATCGTGCGAATCGGAATTCATGAATTCTTGCTGCAAATTTTCTTCGTATTTGTCTGAAGTTATCTCTCGCACACAATTCTTGCTATTAATTTTTCAGAGGACTTTTGTTATTCCTATTCAGTAGTTTCCTCTTTTGGCCTCAAGACGATTTTCAGTGGACAGGCAGTGGTTTCATGGGCTCCTAATCTTCTAGTAATCTTGTTGACATTTCCGTACGATTTCGATTAGAGTAATTTTGCCCCTCTTCTCGAACTTTTACTTAATTCTTGTCGTTTTGTTTATATCATTGTCAATTGCAATTACTCTGTAATACACCTTTTGTTATTCCTTTAACATTTTCCGGCCTGGTTCATAAAAATTAAAATTATCAACGTCTGTTTACTGACTTTGTTGTGCGAGCCTTATTCCTTGAAGCTCCGGTCATCGCCTCTTCCTATTTCTTGCATCTTATTTGCAATGAAATATAGACCAGCCACCTGTTTCGTACTTGATTAAATTGATCATCGACGGGTACTTCCGTTTTGTACACTTCCCTTTTTCTAAGTGCCTTACCAGCTATTCTGGCTTCAGTTCAGCTGATTGCTTGTGAAATTCCCAATTTCGTACTTTTGCAATTATTTACTACATACTGACTTCTTTGATATCTGTAGTGCACTGAAATTCATGGACTGTATTTCGGTTCTTCTTCGTGGTCTTTAGTTTGGACATGATTCTATCAAAACCATGATTGATAATGTGTTGTGTTCTTGTTGGTTCAAAGTACTTCAGTATTACGAACATATCGTCAGTGTATCGCAGTTAGAATTTAATTAAAATTCTATTTTGTTCCATTTTGCTCCCGGTGAGTAATGGATAACAACGATAAGGATAGTTGTACCCAGGAATATGAATGGACTGACAAAAGCATATCTGATGAGCCTCAAGGATCACGAAACCGGTTGCGTGCTTCCAAGGCAATTTTGTGAAGTCAGTTATCGAAACAAACAAGTGAAAGAAGGGTAAACAATATCCAGCATAAGATAGTTTCAGTATGGTCAGGGGTGTCTGTTATGGATTTTTTTCGATCCCCCTTCACTGGCACCTCATCAAACACTCCTACAGAATCTAGAGCCTGAAGTAGCCTCTGCCGATGATGCACTTCTCACTGTCTTCACGGGAGGAGGCGTTTTATCACCAAAGTGTGAGAACCAAAAGCCAGTGTCTGAGGCCAGAATCGGTTCGGTGAACTACTGACAGTTCACCAAAGAGAGATGATAAATAACCTTCACTCCAAACCGACCCAGAAAACATGTAGCGATTTACTTCTACTGTTATATTTGGTCCCGAGTATGTTCACAGAGGACCTCGTGCATGCTAATTGTAAACGGGCAGATTGCTGTTTTCCCATTCGCCATAATATACTTGAACGTGGCCAAATGGATTTTTGAACATAGTTGTATCTGATTAGCATGGCATTGTCGTAATCAATCACTGACTTGGAAAAATTAATGAAAGTGTAAAGAGATTTTAAACCAGACTGTATCACATCGTACCGGTCACTCTCGTTGGATTGCATTCAACGGGTCAAACTTTCTGTCAATTTCACAACTACTAAACATTTCAGTATGCTGTCAATCTGTTCTTGGTCATTTTTATCTTCTATGTCAATTCCTAAAAGAAACAGAAACAACCCACTCCATTTCAGTGACTCTTGGGTACATCCAAATAGGGGTTAATCTGATTTTAAATGACTTAACCATTCGTATATCCACATGTCTATCCGTTAAAGACTACATGCCAGAAAACGACAAACATGAATTTCTCAACTCCTAACTACATCCCACTGCTTAAACAATTGTAGCATTCAACAATGTTAATTTGAACATCAATTGAGATTTTTTTCTTAGCAGAATATGTCGTTGAATAATTCATCTCTCCAGTCTGAGACAAATTAGTTGATAGGGTGACAAACGGGCTGTTAAGTTACCGCAATATTCATCCAATTTTAATCTTTAGAACCTATTTGTTCATCTCATTAAATCCAGCCGACATCTGATAATAGCTGTCCTCAAGATTAATGTTAAAAAACAAAAAGTGATACACTTGTGATTATCATCAATGGAAGTGAAAAAGCTAGCAATTTTGGCTCGACACACAAAGACCACATTTGTGATCAATAAGCTCTAGCATGGAACTGAACAGAGAGCTTTAGAAAACTCGATGTCTACAGTAATAGTAAAGGAGACAAGTATGGACTAGAATGACATTAGGATTACCATTTATGGATTTAATTGCTACAAATGAAGTTAGACGACGGTGGTTAACGCAGTCTCGATGTCACACGAAGCCGGTTACTTAATTAATTTGCCTTATGGTCTCGCTCATAATCTATAAAATTTAGACAGAAACAAGCCGAATTTTGAAAACCTTCACTGAATATTTTTTTGTCGTTGTAGAACTGTTTACAAATTATATCCAAACGTTATCACTGGTCTTTTAGTCACTCTGTCTCATCGAACGCCGTTGACTTTCATCACTCTAACCACTTCCACAAGAGCATTACACTGATTGGTTCCCTAGTAGCACTGTTGCGGCAGTTCCGCGATTTTAGCCAATCGGAAGACGGGAAGGATAGCATAAGACAGTCGGAAAGCTGTTCTAGTGTGCGGTCGTGCGTGCTCCATGTCAGTGAACAGTGTCTGTTATTATTAGGGAGGAGGGGGGAGGCAAATCGCACCCGCTCAGGCTTATGTTCCAGCGCAATTGATATCTATAGACAGACAAACAAACAAATCCGACCTGAGGAACCGGTAAGCCACAAACATGGCTCACACATCCAATACTTGGAATTTCTTTATCGTAGATTCTACGGTAATCTTGTGTACGTGAAAAATCCCGTCATTCGTACCCTATTTCGTTGTGTGGGATTCTTTGTCGGGAACAGCACAACAGAGTAATTTGGGTCAAATGAAACAGTCAGTAAATTGATTGTCGTTATTTGTGGCGACTCCACCTCATCCCTAACCGATGCTAAAATGGATGCGTTAAGTAAAGGTCCGACACAAATAAGTTATGATTCCCAATGGCTATTGGAAAATGATAAATCGTCGGAGCACAGCTGTTCTGGAACTAATGTGAGCGTTCATCCATTTGAAAGTGGTTCACAGAAAAATCGATCAACCCGAATCAGTTCTACAATGGATAACGTAACAGAAAAAAACACGTTTTTTGTGAGCAGTATTTATTATCCACATGTTTCTCCTTCCGTCGGTCGTAACACCTTCCCCGTTGAAACGAATTCACTGAATGGATTATCTGAACGAAAATTGGATCAAGACTCACCCTCCTCATTGACTATTGACGCGCAACCGACTGGAATTAGGACCGAATTAAGCGGGTCCAGATGTTTGGAATCAAGTACAGAAACACATCCTTTCCAACAGTCCGAGGGCTACACCAGAGTAGGCCCAGACGTCGAGCATAATATTCTTTTACATGCATCAGATCCCGTGGAAAATAAAAATTCTTTGGTCGTCGATCATTGTCCAGTGGTGGATCCACCCAAGTTACCAGCGGACATTCAATTTTCAGTTGATACTTTGAAACCACAATTTCTCATGCGCTCACCGATAACTGTCTCTTGTGCATCGTCATCCATCGTTAGCACAGATTATTTGGTAACAAAACCTCGGGCAGATCGGACTATACCATCCCCAAATATCACGATCCCCGCCTCAACTGTTGAAGTCGCATCAATCCACTCATTGTGCTCCTCCTCAGGATCATCCATTCCTTCGTGTTCCATCACAACTGAACGAATAGCGATTCCCTCCAGTGGTAGTTGCAATAACCAAAAATGTGTGAAAATTACTACCCCTGGTATTGGCCTTTCTCCTCCTTTAACCCGATTTTCGAATTCAACTTCAATAACTGGTGGGGTGCCAGCTTCTATTTCGACCAACGAAACTGTCACAACGGTTAATGAAACAAGACCCGAGAATTTGAAGTGCCCCGAACCTCCTCACGAGTACTATCCTCCGTCGGATCCAAATCTCGAATTTCTCGAACCTGATTCTATTTCCAGCAGCTTTCTAACAAACTATGCCCAACATCCATCATTAAAACTAACGACACCTCAACAGCTGCAACAATCTCTACACCCAATACAACGACACCCCCAACAACAGCATCAATTAGGGCTCCTTAGCCGCCTCCCAACAAGCTACCCTGATTCAAACAAAACCGAACTGAATATTTTGCAGTTTAATTTTCCTGGATCAGAGAGTTTTCAAAGTTCACCCGGATCATCAGGTAGCCCAACAATGCTAGGAAATGCGTCTTTATCGGTATCCTCTGTGTGCACTGCCTCAACACCTGCTCCTCCTAATTCGTCATCAGCAACTGCTGCCGCTGCTGCAGCGGCGGCGGCAGCAGCTGCAGTGGCAGCAGCCGCAGCCGTCAACGCTTTTGACCAAGCTTCATTGTCTATCCCTCCATCGGAATCACTTCCATTAAGTTTGGCTATGATCCCGCCTCCACATTCTGCCTACGTATGTTGCGGCGGAAATGGTATGTCAACACCAGGTGGTGGCCCATTATCACCACCGTTCCCTCTCCGACTACCCACCTTGCCTAGCTTACTCAGCGCAGCTACAGTCAGTTCAGGATCCGCACCATCAATGCATTCAGATCATCCCGTTGTCCATGTATTAACAACCCCCCTGTCTGGAGCACGCAATTCACCTACCATGATACATCCGCACTCGTTGACCTCTTATTCATTCGACACTGGCCGTGGAGCATTATGTGAGGAATATCCATCAGAAGTAGAAACCAGTAATGGAGGTAAGTCTGCGACCATATGGTATGGTATGATATATTTTATCCTAACAGCTTTTCCTCGAATATGAATACATTAATCGGACTATGTTTTTGTAGGTCGGAAAATATAAAAGAACCTCAAGCATCAGCACTAATCCCCAGAAACCTATTTTGTAACAACGTTTAGTGGAATGCATGAGTAATTATGTGCATGTTTTGAATGTGAATGAGTTGAGGCGATCGTAGATGACGGTCATTATAGATCTATATAGTCTATAGTCTATAAAGAACATTGTTTTCCATGTACCCGTGGTGCTCACATACAGAAGAAGATCCATAGAAAAAAGACAAACTCACGGATTTTCGGTAAGGAAAACGTTGAATTGGGTGAAATTCATCGAAGTTTCGTGCATTCGCATCGCTCATATTTCAACTGACATACCCTCCATAAGAGCAATTAATCAATTAAGCCGGTAACAACAATAATCACAGGGTCCTATTATTGTGATGTGAGCTTGCCCATAACCCTCAGTCTCACATTTGGGGTGCGTTATTTAGCACAACTTGCACGAATTGTTCTCCTATATCGGTTGAATTGTATCGTATACAACAAAATGGAAATTGCTGCCATTTCTCACTGAAATGATTTACCAAGTCCCGGATGAAGCGAGAGTTCCCAAGGGATAAGCGGCTATCATTATTTTTGGTTTTACTGTTCAGGTTCCGGAAAGGAAAACAAATAGCTGTTCGTAAAAGACGATTATGGTTTAGCGTTTAAGTATACAGTGATTTTTCACGATTGACTTCTCGCTACTGCTCTCAGATGTTCCGGAAGCTTCAACTCTTTAGCAATACACGGGTAAGATAGAGCACTTCCCAGCTGCACAACTGACTGTATCACGTGACTTTTAAACAGATCTGAGAGTGAAATCTCGCACCAAGAAGGTAATGACAATTATGAGCCACATTTTATGATTGACAATCTTGATACATGTTCAGTTGTATCGTGTTTTTATGGTAGAACTTCGCTTCTTAAAAACGAGCAATACTATTAACTATGCTCAACCAACTGCTATACAACATGCCGGCTGCAATGATGCAGCAGCATAATACTCAGGTGGTTTATCTTTACCGGACGAGGAATAGCCCCGAATGGGCCCCTTTATGTTAACATTCGCTAGAGTAAGAAATTAATTGACCTAGAATTAATCAAAAGAAATATGTATTTCCTTTTTTCTCTTATAAAATCGTAACTTGCAAACGTAGCACCAACACAACCGGTGGAAAGTACAATTTCACTGGCGCTTTAATAATCTGCTTTAACGGTGCGAGTTGATTTTGATTCCCCGAGTTCTTCAACTGATGCCCCGATCACCTTTAGGCTGAATTTGTATTTAAGAGGTTTGTATATGTGTAATTGTACTCAATGTCTTTCTGTACAGACCCCAAAACTTCTTAATAAAAGTGATGACAAACAGTTTTAGTAGGAAAGAATGATTGGGCTTGAGATTTTGTTACTGCTGATGGTAGTTGTTCTCTTAAAATTACAATTTTGTTTCACAGTATTGTACCACTCGGTTAGTTGTCACAGGTAAACAAACGTCCACGGAGCTAACCACCGTTTTATTTTCCTCTAGTTAGAGTGTTTATATCGCTCTCTATAGAAAAAAATCGTTGAACGTTTTCTCTTTACAAAGACTATTGTACCGTGACTTTTCTAGCACATAGTATGGAGCCCTAACGGCAGTAGTCAGCCATTTTTTATTTTTTTTAAAGGAGTGATGCATATTTCTCTTCGCTAGGAATATAGGATGAACGTCGTATTGCATTCAAGTCGATTACGATCTCATTCTTGTGAATTAGCGAACTTGCGATATTGCTCTCATATTGTGAGCTGTATATTTGAAACCGAGTTCGTTGGACAAAATGTGGATGCCGCGTTTGAAACACCACCGAAATGCAACAATAAAGAACCAAAAATTGTTTTAGGATTAAAAGATTTTTTTTCTGGCAGCAAGCCAAATACAGTTTACCCCATGTCGTTGATACACCAGATGAGATAGGATAGAAACACTTACACGTTCGAGCTGATTAATTAAAAAGAACTTTTAAAACCGGGTTGCAAATTGGACAAAACTGTGATAGGGGTAAGTCAATTCAAGTCAAGAAGCTGCTTTAATTCATCTGATGGGGCATTAGCTACCAGCTACTGCACAACCACTCTTCTGTGGAAATTGCATGGTAAAAAAGGATGATAATACACTACATATACAAACAAACATTTTGGGAAGCCCTAAAGTGCTTTTAAATACTAAACTGCAGAACATGCTCACGAGATATGCGACTGTATTGACATTCGTGTTTGTTGGGTGTGCGTGTGAGTTTGAAGTCTTTGGTTAACAGACCCGGAAAAATAACTGGGGATGTACAACGCCAGTGGGGAATGATACAAGATAAAAACAAAACGCTTTAATAAGTGAGTTGGAGTAGATAGCATTTTCAAACGAATGATGCAAATAATATAATGAGGAGACCAAGAAAGATTGCGGGAAATGGAGACTCCAAGATATTCGACGGAGCATGCTCTGGAAACTTGTTCTTCATTGGTAATTAAATGCTAATCAGAGTTCATCACATCCATGTATTGGTCAGCCTTCAGCAAAGAAAACAAACAAACAAAACATTGCACTTGGAATGATTCTACGGTCGTGTTGTGAAGACCAGTCGATGAGCAGTGAAATATTCCGCATAAGTTTGGGGTACTCGGAAGAACTCAAAAACTTCATGCCATTCACAATATTATCGGCATACTTAATGAGCAAACAATCATCAAAAGCAGGCATTACAGAAACAGCTCAAACTATGAATGTGGAATCTATCGTTACTGTTAGATACTTCAGCCTACAAAATGATTTCTCGGTGATATTTTTTATGAAACTTTATATACCACGGTTACTCAAATACACCATGCCGTATGAAAAACGAGTATTTGCTCACGATTATGTTTTTTCACACCACTGCCTCCAACAACCACTTTTCATACTCACTATATTTATTACAAAGTAAATGCTAGACAAATTAGATTCGCTTTGGGTAGAGAAGTAAAAGATATAATTTTGTTGGCTACAGATGATCAACTATGGTAAACAAGGCCCTGGTCCTGGTCCCAGACTTTCTAATCGCACTCGGAAAGTATGATTATGATGTGTGTTAAGTCAAAGAATTTACTTTACGTTACTTTTGACCCCGCTTATTCCGCGATAAATTCTGAATGACTGTTTAAATTATAGCTTTTTGCGTCACAGCTAATGTTGAGGAACTGTCATAATAAGTTACCCCGATAGTTGGTCAATATCAGTTGAAAAACTCTTCATATGAAATATATTCAGAAAAATCCTGTTCTAACTTATTACCTCAGAAACGCGATCACGGAAGAAGCGTAAACCGTACACACGATACCAAACTATGGTACTGGAAAACGAATTCATTGGAAACGCGTACATCACGCGACAGAAGCGGTGGGAAATCTCCTGCAAACTTCACCTGACAGAGCGTCAAGTAAGCTGAAAAGATTTGTTTTATCAGAATATTTTGCTTGCACCGATTGATCGTTGCTTCACACTAATTTCACAGTTAGTTACAGCACATAATGCCAACCTTTTATTTCCCTTAAAGGTTTGAGATGAACTTTTATAGATATTTTTGTCAGTGCAGGTTTTAGCGCATACCACTTTCATGCATGAACTCAGCCAAGCGGTCAAAATAATAGTTGAATCACGGTTTAGACGTTCGCGGGTTTTCTCATCGGTTGCTAGCCTGATAACAATTACAAGTTCAAGCCAAACGATTATATCCACTTTAAACCTATTCAACCATAATAAGTAATTTATTCTTGGGTGCAAGCATTAGAAACAAGGAGAGAGAGCACTGGTAACTGCCGTCAGGCCAACTAGTCGACTTCCTTGCTGTTACGCTTCAGTGAGGTTGATTCTCAATATCACATTCAAGACAAAAAGCTGATAAGGCAAGTAAATCGCCGTTAGTATGTTTGCAGTCATTCACACGAGTCCCGAAGGGAGGGGGAGGAAAGGATGGTCGCGATAGAAATCGATGCCGAATTGCTAACTCACTTGATCTTCATACACACTTACTGGAGAGTGTTGAAGCAGAATCAACGAACCATATGCCATACGTGTTTGTGCTACATTTGGTCAATACCAGAACCGGTTACTGTTTCCGCTAGGTCAAGAAGAAACGCATTTTGCTGGGCTGAATGTTGGGGCTTGAAAAGTGAACCTATTCTGACAATTTGTGTACAAAATAAATGTCAATTAGCATATACAAATAAATCGGTTCTAGTGTTGCCTGGTCGTGTTGAAACGAAGCTCAGTGACTTTATTGTCACCAAAATAAATTCGTTTGATTAAACGAACTACGGAGAACTTCTTTATTAGAGGAGTAATGTGCACAGCCAAAAAAGATTGGATAAAACAGAAGAAACTCAGTGATGACGAGATAAGCAGCTTATCAATTGAATAGGCGCGATATACGGAAATAGCTAAAAGTCAGGATAAGTCTGTTACACTCATCCGGTTAAAATAAACCTCATTTTCCTCGAATTCAAAATAAAAATTTTATAAGTGACATTGCATAAAAGTTAAATGAAGTACTCTAGGGTCCTTGATGTACTAAGCGGTTCTCACGCTTTTATCCATTTCGGTTTAATTTAAGGTTTCATAGGGATTTCGGCGGATTTCTCTAATGACTGAAAATATAATGCTAATTACCGTCGAGGATTTATTGGATTAACGATAGCAACACAGTTCAAAACGGGAAATGCACTTGTCGCTATTATAATATCACCAGATGTCTGGCAGATAATTGTATAGTTTCACTAAAATTTTCCACTTATTTTTCAGAGTAGAATGTTTCCACGATATTAACATTTTTTGTACATCATATATTGTCTGTTCAAATTTATCCCATTTATTTGAGTGAGAAATAAACCAAAATGCATTTAACGAATATACTATACCGCTTGCTGATTGCTCGGAAGAATTAAGTTAATTAATGTTTTCTTAAGCTTACAGCAAATACTGAATAGCTACACTCATCTCGAACTTAAAATTTAGCAATGCTCTAATCAGAAAGGATAGGTATATGGCTTTGTCTCCAGGTATTTTATTTTCGAGCAAAACCTTTGACCTGCCGAATTATTGAAATTGAAGTATAGCTTCCTTCGGTCTTTTGAATATGTGCAACAAAAATCTCTAACATAATCCGACCCAGCAACCAGTATATTTGTGTATCACAATTTTCTTCTGCCCGAATAAAAACCCCACTGGAACGCAAACCCGAATGATCGAGGAGACGATGTAAAAACAAACAGCCAAAGAACATTTCACAATAATCTTGATTAGATCTAGAGTAAACACTGGATTGCCCAAAGTAACAACATAATAGCAAGCCTAATTGCTGATATCAAATGAATCTAAAGGTTTTCGAATGCAAGGGCATAGTGATGATATCTAGAGCCACCGAGAACTTCCCTTATATGTTTTACAGAAGACCCGCATACACACAAGGCCCAGACTAGAACGATATGCATCCGAGTAGCTTAATCTGAGCAAGTAAGCTGCAACGCGAAAAATGAGTCAAAAAAACTGTCCAAAACCTTCATGGTGAACGCATTTACATCAGAAACAATGGAGAAACATTAAGTACTACATTGAGAACAGTACAACATGGAATATAAGCTTTTTTCAGTTTTTCTATTTTATACTAAGATGTAACACTGGATACACAAACTCTATGAGAGCGTGAACTATGGGTTACGGTCATAATGCCTCACATCTGAATCCGCTCGTGTGTGTGTGTAGACCAGAAATTTATCAGTGGCAAATGACGTCGTGCCTGCGCATTTGTTAGCGAGATCCAGACGACCAGGGACTTAAAATATGTGCACAAATTGCGCCTAAACACACTGGATAGGAGATGCGAAAGTAACGAATTCGGTCGTGGCTAGCATTCGACAGTTTACTGTTCTTTATAGTATTTTTTGTAAACGGGATAAAAACCAGTTCGATTAACACATTGTGTTATTCTCGGTGAGTTTTGGAAACGACCTATGTATAACTGTTAATAAACTGAACAAATCATGATAATTTATAGTGTAAATTCCTGCTATCTGTAAGCTTAGCGTTTACTTGGTTGTGTAAGGTAGACAATTACTTAAACGATACCTCATTTTCTTCACAAGGTAAATGAACCAATAAGAATCAGTAAATTGTGTGAGAGGATTTGGTCATTGTTTTCAGCAAAAAATGGCCTCTGGGTTTTCGAATAATCCCAAATGTAAAAATGAAAGGGTTTCAGGTTTATTGTCTGACAGTGACGAGACATTTAGTCATCGGTTTCACAGTCACATTCACAACGAAGGCAGTGATCGACACAATTTGTTGTCTTGGAATCTCAATGTAAATCAATTCCCTCTCTCCAACACAAGGATTGGTTTCTCATTTTCTAAAAGTGTCTCAGTTACCTATGTTTGGAATAGCACTCTTTGATCATTGTTTCGCGGTTCTGTAACAAATTACCACGTGCCATGGACCGCGGATGGAAACCACATCGATCGAATGGCAGCAAGTTGGGGCAACTTACGGTGATTAGCCATGCTTCTAGCATCACACACATAACAACAACACACAGCACCTCAACCCGCTGTTGCCGACGCTGCCGCCAGCAACAAGCATGCAGATTCCACAATCTATCTCCATTCGCTTAGAGGCAGTCAGTCCGGGAAAGCACTTGTCTCGGGACAAAATCGAGGCCGAGGTCAGGTGATTTATTGACTTTGGTTGTGAGGTTTTCAGATCGACCGGATGTGCACGTGTGCCATATAGTCGGAAAGTTTAGGACGGTGAAATCCTCCTTGTTCCCAGGCCCAATGGCTTTCAATCTTAAGCGAGCTAATGGTCGCGAGGTAGAGACCAGGTAGGTGTTTCTAACACTCATCAGCCGGTTCAATGTCTATATTTCCTCATCCTTCAACAAAACGAAATTAGATGTGACATCGATATTGCGAGATTTTGCATTACAGTAAAAGTGTGAATGCTTCTTCCACTTAAATGAATAGTGAAAAGTAACAAGTTAGACCGAATTAGATCGTTCGGTAAATATGAACTAACACTAAAACCAGTGAATGATTTTCATCCGTTCGAAAAACGGATGTTGTTCCCACTTCAAGATGCTAAACTTTTGGTTCCGATTTATGTTCTTCGCATTTTCAGATGGCAAACCACACATTTCTGTTTATTATACGCTGTTGCCAGTTCCTGAGAACTATTTAGTACGACATTGAGGTTTGAATATGACAAAGATTTCGATAATCAAGGATTCTTAGTAATTTCGATTTACAGCCGCATTTGGCCTTTAGATGTAAAACTTCACTCCACTTCTTGAGCGTTTGAAATAGGTTAGGAAATTCCGTTTGCTTTAAACTCTAATAGCAGATAATCGTTATTGAATTGTTGAATGCTCTAGTTCAGGATACCGGAAATCTATGATCAGCATACTGTTAGAATGTTGACGATTTGTAAGCACGTTAACCTAACCTAATATTCCAAGTGAACGCTAAAACTATTAGATCCTTATAGGAATGTTTGGATTAGCCATAGTGAGAGAAAAGCAAAGAGAGAACCAAAGAGAAAACCAAGAGAGTTGAAACTTTCTTCATTTGATTTTCTCCTTTAAGGACCTAATACTATGAGCACGAAGCACAATTTTTTCAAGGACATCCTCTCCAAATTTGGATCTGATACCGTGACCGCTAAAACTATTTCTACTCATGATGATGACAACTACGACTCCAGATCTTAAACACCGTATCGAAAAACATACTATCCAATCGAGAACAATCTATTCACTCATCGTTCTAGTTCACAATTAAAATGTGTATAATGAACGTTATGATATCTCTAAAAAACATTACATTCCAGATCGTTGACCGCGGAGGTTTGAACGCAGCATGCACCGCCAGTCATAAAATAGAAACTGGATGGATCTGTAACATTAATTTAATTCCCATTTGGTTGAATGTTTCTTTCAAGGATTCAAAGGAGATGAAAATGACAAAACCATATTGTTTGCATTTCCAGAGATTTATTCATTTCTACACGGATTAAATGAAGCCATATGTTGTCTGTTATTTCGTTATCGGGTAAATAGTTGAAACCCTACAGGCATGAGGTCATTTATGGTTGAATTTCTAATGACGTTACATTATTACTTTGATCTTACTCGATCGGTGTCTGGTTTAGCAGAGTAGGGGGGGGGCTAGTGTGTTGTTCCTCTGCAAATTCGAGTCATTCCGATACCCCGAATAGGCTGCATCACAATCACAATAAAATGCTTGATGCTTATTCACCAATCAATCTAATTGAAATCCCATTGTAAGATTCTATAACCTGGCTGGCAATTCCTGATCTAGTCTGAATTTAATTTACTCTAACTAATCTGAATCCCCAAGTATCTTATACACAGGAGTGAGTGAATAACTCATCACGAAGCTACTCAATAGAAAGAATACAAAAGAACGTCGTGTAGGTTTTCAGATCCCATTGCCACTCAGAGTGAATTGAGTTGGCGTGGGTGACTGATTCATTGCTTTCGTTCATCGCTTTTTATAGAAAAAATACTTTCAGATCAAAATATCTGCCGAGGAAATGAACTTCACTTTGGTTCATCACAGAAATCTTCCTCACAGATAGTCATGGTGTAGGAAAGTTCATTTACTCTTGCGATACTATCATACATGTTGCCGTATTACAAGTTCCTTTCCGTTTTATTTTTCAAATGCGTAGTGTAACAGAATTTATCGTAAAAGGACTGTACAGTTGTGTTTAATATTTAACTGGGATTTAGTTCTGGGAGTAATGGAAATAGACTGAAGCCAACCGTATTCAGAGCAAAAATGTAGGAAAGTGTTTTGTTCTACCAACTCTGTGAAACACATTTGGATGCCACAAGGAAATACGGCACTAGTGCAGTTGTGCCATGGAGAAAAAAGCTTGTAGGACAATGTGGAAGGTGAAATTGAAAATGTGGGGCTTGGGCCAACTGGAGGGATAGTCTAAGCAATAAAAATCACCACAACATATTGACCCGATAGTACCGTTCTTCTCGTCCCATTGTACGACCCCGATGCCCGGGTGCCATACTCGAGATGGTGTTGTATGCTGGCCCCGATAGGTTTTCGTGGCAGTGACAAACCCGGTATGTACAATCGCTAGTCGTTCCCTAGTTTACTAACTGCTGTTCGCCCGAGTTCAGACAATCTGATGTCTGTGCATGTGTTTATCTGTGCACGTAAGCACACGTGCGAGTAAGCGAGTGGATGAACGAAAAAATGCTCGTGGGTTGATTCGTCTGCCCGGTTCATTCCCTGAGGGGAAGTCGTAAAATTTTTTGTGCATTCACATCACCCCCATCTCCGGGTCTCTGTACTTCATTTCGCATCGGTTTCAATGTAAGCAGGCCCCGTTGGTAGCAAAGCTTGACAAAGCCTGTACGAAGATTTCAAGCTTTGTGCGAGGTGCACCTCTGTTAGATTTTCTACAACTGTCGTGCAAACTCATCTGTGGAAGCCACAAATTCTGTTAATGATCCCAACCAGGTATGAAACAACCGTACAGATTTCTCAAGACGTCTCGATGGTGGGCACCAAGCGGACACCGCACAGAATTCTCATTTTGAACCAGTTAAAACCAGTGTGAAATGAGTAAAACAATGGTATCGATTTGTTTACATGAATTGTAGTATCTAACACGAAAGTTCATGCTGCGTGTCTATGAATAAACGAGTAGTTGACAGTGTTCTGAAGAAAAAAATAATTCGTATAGTAGATAAATTTCCCTCTTAAGTAGGCCTGTAGAATACATTTCGAAATAAAATTTGCTTGTGCTGATCTGTCTATGAGTAAATTTTTAATTACAAATTGGTTCTAATTTGGAGTACCAAGTTTGGATAGTCCATTCGATCGTTCAGAGGCACCCGACACTCTTAATGTTCTTGGGTGTGGGTTTCACTCCATGAGAAATCGTTAAATCCCCACAATTTCATGCATTTACATGCAATAGGAATGTTTGTGATAACCAACAAAAAGTACCGGACAGCTGTTTCACCCTATTTGGGACTCGTCAGTAATGCGTACATATTGTATCCCTGTCGGGACACGAACCTCGAACTTTTGGGTAGGGACTTCAAACGCATACCCCTGAGCTACATGGTCGACGTTCATTACCTTGTGCGAATGTCTCAATCAATTTAGAGTATCAAGCTTGGATTTGTGCTCGTTTTCCGCGCCCAGAATTTGTCAGTACATGTGATTGAACAACTGTCAGTTCAGAAAATATTTATCGATCCAAGAAATTTCTTTTGTTGTTCATATGATTTCTATTACAACTATGTAAATGATGTGCCTTATAATTTCCTCAGATCCCTAGGATGGTTTCCTTGTACATTGAAAGCCTTTATGTGTGTGAAAATGTCAACGGTCATTGGAGTGATATATATAATATATATCAAGAGAGAACGGAGGCGTACACGGAGTTGTAAAATGTCTATTGTAACGTTTCTATCCAAGCTAGGACTCGTTGTCAAACGTAAATGAAATGAATGATATATATATATATTCACCAACTGGCAATTTACATTTATAAAGATGAAGCATTTAATATTAATTGATCCTGTGCGGTTAATAAGATCCACCGCGCACAGGATCAAATTATATATATATATATATATCATTTACAAACTGAGATCAGTTCTGATCCATTTACATGCAATTTGTAGCTCACGAATAAAAACAAAGTCAATAGGCACAACTGAAATACTCCCTTTCAGATGTAAGCCGTGTAAACAATATTAGTGACGTGCAATATCTACTTATTTTCTGCAGTGAAGTCTACTTCACTCGTGTGGTGAATAAGCCACTCCATACGGAGCCAATTTCCTAAGTTTCTCTTCTTATCTTTCTTGTCCGTTAGGTGCTGTTGAAGTTATTTTTACCGTAATGCTGATTGCAGGATTGACGATTTTTATCCTACTACCAAACACTGACTAATCTTTTAGTCTATTAGTCACCCCAACTACTTTGTTCAGATGGCTTTGCTAATCTTGATGTGATATTACAAATTTGTTCTCGAAACATGCAAAATCGGCTGTGCACACTGAGCTTGTTCATGAGATTGAAAAAAATTGATAAATCAAACCAAGTACGAGTTTTCTTCCCATTGTTTGATGAACTACTCTGTTAATAAATGAATACATTCAATCCCCTTTCAAGGAACCGGAGGACAAATGCTGTTTTGATAAATGAAAAAACGAATACAATCGAACTGCTGATCTCAGTGCGAAACTAAACGGTCGCCCCCTCCAAATAACCATTTGTTTAAACAAATCTATTAATTTTTTCCACAGTTTCTTTAGTCAGTTGTTTTTATTTTAATTAAAAAATTATAGGTCACTTATATTAGGATCTTTGTATTGACCGATTTAGTGGTAACGTAAATTGCATGCCCTAATTTTCAATAGTTTCCTCATAGGAACAGTTTCGTAGTTCCGTCAACATCCTGGATTTATTTTAGTAATTCACATTGATAGTCGGTTGGTTAAAAATGCATTCCTAGAATCCAGTTAGTTGAATGAATTGTAGAGTCAGAATGGAATTGTTGCTCTCGCCTAGCTTCCGGCTGCTGTCGCAGTTGGTTTTCACGTGTGAGTTCATTCCTATTTCTTTCCGTGCATGCATGCATGCACGCGCGCACACATTTACATACGCACGCACACACACACAAACCCACGCACAAATTGAACTTCACTACACTTCCGGTTGCCAGTTTGTTGAGCGACCAAATCGACTCGACATAAGCGTATATCGAACGCCGAAGAAGTTAGAGTGGAGCGGGAGTTGAACGCGGCAGTGAAGAGTGTCGGAGACGGTGGTAGACGGACAACTGTTGAATTCTCGAATACGATTGGTCCAACGGTCATAAAATCCCGATGCCGAAAAATGCACGAGTGTTTGTACGTGTGCGCAGCTTGGGGTGCAGGGGTTTGCATGTGCTTGTGTCGATGTTGGATAGCAACGTCGGCTGTTTCCTACCCCGGCTGGCATGTGAAACACTAGACTGCATTGGACGCAAAGTCGAATCAGTCAGTTTGTTCGTTCCCTTAGCATGTGATGAGCGACAACATAATTATGCCTATCTTCAGTATAATTTCGAATGTTTATATACTGTATTACATAAAAATGTAATTGGCCGAAATGTGCATTGCTTTTCAATTTTGGCAGGATCCAGTACTCTTTACAGATACATACACACTGGTATTGTTATGCAACTGATAAAGCGGCAAAAATTGATCGATTATTTGTTACTCCGAACCAGTCACAAAACACTGCTGGCAACTTTCACTCAGAGTTTGAGTACAGGTCTGCAGCACACCTACAGATGGCTGATGTTATAACAATAAAAAATCAAAAGGAGCATTCTTTCTGTGGTGATTAATGAAAATATCAATGGGACTGCTTGAAATGATTCTGAGACATCTTGATATGACACTTGTGCAACTTGATTTGCAAAAGGTATAGTGATCGTTTGAGTGCAGTTCGTTTTCTAAATCACACTGAAGTGTGCCTGATTTGGAATTTGATGGGATAGCCAACAATTGGCATTTATGGCATACGGGAACACCAAAATACAATTGACTAGGCGAATACTGCATAAGATGTTCTTTTGGGTAAAAAAAACAAACTTACAAGGTTAAATGCGATTTGCGGACCGCTACTTTACGAATAAAATATGAAAGATAGACAATTGATCTACGAACAATAAGGTTATGATGCACCAAGTTCTATTTTATTAGAGAATTTCAATATTAGATCAGTGTTGAACAACTCAATAAAAGCACCGAGAAGGTGTCTTTCATCATGAAAATATAAAATTGTCCAACAGAACTCGTTCGATTCGCCTAAGTTGTAGTAAGATTACAATGGGCCGAAAATCCAGTCGAGTTACGCTCACAGAAATTGAACTTGATATTGACTGGTTCGAGCCACTTACGGTGTCAGGACAGTTC
Source organism: Echinostoma caproni (assembly GCA_900618425.1). Classification (NCBI taxonomy): domain Eukaryota; kingdom Metazoa; phylum Platyhelminthes; class Trematoda; order Plagiorchiida; family Echinostomatidae; genus Echinostoma; species Echinostoma caproni. The sequence goes on from UZAN01040705.1 coordinate 34,135, forward strand.
CGTTTGTTGGTTAAGGACGATGTGTCCATACAGTGGTTCGTCCAGTTTTAAATTATGATCCGGAAAAGTGATAGCTAAGAGTGAAGGATGCAGACCATTGGTATTAGAATATTGACTTCGGCAGTAATGTCCGAATTTAGTAACTGGCAGCGTTCAAATGCAGGGTACTGAATGATCGTTGTTAAGTTAACATGAGGCTACTCAGTCATCAGACGCCCAGTCGCGCACAGCTCCCAATAGATTCACAATTTTCATTGGTATGCACAGCCACTACCAGAAAATGTTTGAAGGCTGCCGGTTTTTTGAAAGTAATTCATGTTAAATCTCTTAAAACGACTCGCATTAGAAGGATTGACTTTTCGGAATAAGGTTCAACTCAGGACTAGAGGGCCCAAGTGAATTGATAAAATTTGCTGAATAATGTAGTTGCTGCATTTACTCCTTACATTGTCCACGGTACTGACATTTGTGATAAATTTTATTAAGCAAATTGCTATTTTATCCGCCTCAATGGTTACAAAAACTTAAGTTGTTCTTATGCAGATGTGCTCCTTCATTCAAATGTAATTTAGGCAATTTCCCACAATTATGGAACCGATAATTGATCGTTGTTCACGATAGGCTATCTGTTTGCTTTCAGCCTTTGATAATACATTACGTCAAACAAAATAACTATTTTACACGAGAGTTTTTTTGATGAATTTTCCTCCAACGGGTGTATTGTATAAATCTGATATGGCAAAACCCTTGGACAGTTTGAGTAGACTTCCAGTTACGCAGAGTGATTGGACCAAAAGTCACATAGTAGTAGTATTAAGCTTTGCTTTACATCACAACTCTATGCGACAATCGCAAACCGTATCACGCTCCTAAACTTGCTCTCTGTATGCATTGTTTCAAACTATAGAATAAATCATTATGCACATTATGATGTAACTTAGATGCGTCATGCGACACTCCTTGTTTCAGTCAGACCGATATTATTTCAACTGTGTGATCACAAATGATGCGTGTGTTTGTGTGCAACTGAGATGAGCAAACAGCAGATGATAGTAAAGCACACATCTGGCGGGACATGAAAGAAGTCACAAACCCGCATTCAATAGCTTGCTGATTGCTTCTCAAGTATTGCTGCTCACTGATCTTTGAGAGAACTGAATAGCAACTTTTGACTTGCCCTATTTATCAAACAAATATAATTGCCAGGAGCCCGGATATACCTTAAAAGTTAAAAATAACTGAACAGGGGGAGGTTTAGTTTATTCCGTCGATTAAGGAAAATTGCAAGCCCGCATTGCACACAGTTTTCTGAAAAACATTTAAATATATCGCCCTTGTGGCAATTAGTTCTGCGGGTTTTAAACCACGCAGCTGAATACTTTCGATTGATGATAAAAGTAATCTCCCGTTATTAAAAAAAACCTTTTTATCTATTTGCACAATTGGTCTGTGGACAAGCCAGATTCTCACGACGTGATACGACAATCTCGACAATTTTGAAGAAATGTGCATTACTGTCTTCATTGAAAAAAATATATATTCTTCTACCTAAAGGGGAGCATGGCATGTGACTGCTTATATACTCACGAAAGCTTTCTCCAAGCAACTTTAAATTATTATCTACACTGGTTAAAGAGCATTGTAATGAACGTCACAGCTGAGTCAAGAAAACTCCGAAAGTTATAATTCCGATCACTGAATCACTTCCCTGAGTTTTCACAAAAAACACTAGGCAGAACACGAACATTTGAAAAAAAATTCTAAATAAGTAAATGGAATCCAGTATATACGTAGGTGTCTGTAGTCTCAGAAACACTTTTCAAAACGCGTTATCCTGTCATTGTTGATAATCCACATAACCGGTTCAGTGTACATTATTTCTATCGGAATGACTAAGGTGTATTGTATTTATTTAAAGCTAAGGTTAAATACCCACAAGTAAATGAAAGCACAATCTTCTGACTGACCGACCTACAGATGTAGGTAGATCTAGGAGGCTCAGTTAAACCGCAGCGTTTTGGTGGCGTAAAAGAACGGTGGTAATTTTTTGGTTGAATAAAGTGAGTTATTGATGAGCAACAAAACGCTATAATGATCTAGAAATTCTAATTAGAATGCACACAAATTTATAATCGAGTGAAGTTTTCATCACGGTCTGGGATTGATTAAACCTCTCAAATGTCTTCTCTTTTACTAACATCATCAATGCACTTGTGTTTCTCCATTTGACTTTTAGGTAAAAGTGTGGTTTCAAAACCGGCGTATGAAGAAGAAAAAACTTCAATCCCGAAACCCCAGTGTTGGTGGTTGTGGTGGAAGTGGTGGCATATCCGGAAACTTGTCAGAAACTGGCGGAGATTTGATGTGTAAAGAAAGCTTTGAGTGTGAAGACGCTTCAGACAGTTGTGATGAGATGGATCAATATCGTGGTCAATCCACAACTGATCCACAAGCATGCTCAAGACATTACAAGCACACGACTACCTCAGATTCTGACGAGGATGGGTTATGTGTACCTGATGAAGAGGAGGATGAAGATCGCACTGGCACTTCAGTATCTACTGACCATCTGGAAAGTAAAAGAATAATATGCAAGCAACGGAAATCACGACAACCAATCCAAAACGAAATCCACTCTCAAAATTCTCATGTGGAAGAGCAGTGCATGTACACATACGTTGATCGATTAAGTCGGAATACTACTCGAACCAGTATGAATGAAGGCAATTGTGCCACAATGGATTCAAATATGCAGCAGTTTTCTCAGTCAACTCTCCTTGCAAGAACGCTTCACTATGCAAATTTACCTAGACCAGAGGACTTTACTAACCCATTGGGTTTTCCTGATATCCACCCCTCAGATGTAACGAGACCTGAGCTTGATCCCTGTTCTATGAAAACCCCTCATTTGGGATTAATGAACGAAATGTTGAACACATGTGATCGAAAACATGATGAACCAGGTGATGGAATGGCCGTAACAGGCTTGAACATACCAACACTACAACCAAACTTGGACAACGTTCCAATTTCTCATTATCCTGTTTTCGTTTCTTGTTCGACTGAACGTCATAACTACTCACCTGACGCTGCACATCGTAGCGGAACGGTATCTATCGATGGTTGCATTTACGAAGATACTGATAGACGAGTATTTAGGTGGCCAATGAGTGGTCATAACTCACACATGAGCCCCAAACAAAAAGCATGTTTAAACCCCAATGAAGAGCCAGGAAATGTTGAAACTACGATCAATTTAAGAACAGACTGTCAGCCTTTGTTTAACCAACAAATTCATCATTCACTTCGAACTGAGTCTCCTTTCAATTCTACAGAGGCACTATCACAGCCATACGGTTCGTTTGGTTCGCCAATTCATTCTGAAATGGCCATATCAGTGAATTCTGTAATGCGTAACATTCCAAACCCAGAGGAGCAGTTTGATTTCCCCAGTCACGCCGTTACGACTACCGGTCAGGCTGAGACAGGTGTTCACGGAATCCCATCAACCGATGAATTTGAAGAATCATCCGATGCGAGTCAACTACCCAATCAAGAGCACTGTTCCTTTTCACATTTAATGCATCCATTAATGGGTTTGCGTCACTATTCTCCCATGCTAAGTCGCCCCCCATTGGAAGAGGGATCCATGATTCAAGCAACGCGTCCTTACCCCATAGATCAGGCGCATCCGTCACAGTCCATATTTAGTTCATCTGGTCCATTTTTCGCATGTGCACCAAACCCCGAAATTCCTTTTTATCCGGTTCCTTTCAGTCGACCCAACAAAACTTTCTTCCCGGATCCCAGTCTATCCCATTTTCCACATTGTTCCGATCAATCCTACTTGCCTGGGTCAGATGTACAATCAATTAGCGACCTAACTTATTACTCGCACCCCTACAATAATTCGTATATGACGGACCGTGTCAAACCTACTGAAACCAGTACCCCGCAATTATCCAAATCACAAGCCGGATATCGCATTGTTGAGCCAACTTTTGGTGAATCACTGGGGACAAGTGGCACTGCACACTCTCTTTCCGATTTACAACCAAATTCATCGACCGGCACTATAACCGAACCACAGTGTTTTAATCATTCACCACTCCACGCAACCAATTTACCATTTTCGGTAGCTCAGGATGTTGTGGATGACCCAGCCGGGGGCCGAATTACACAAACGTCTTTCATGCCACCAAATTCATCTGTGGCTTTGCACCTGTTCACCAAAGCAAACTCGGTTGATCTAAGATCTTGACTGCAGCTATGGATACGTGCAAATCTGACGGATCATGATTTCAGTGAATGATCTATGATCAGCGCTTCGCCTAGCCACGATCACTCGATCGTTTGCTCATGCAAATATATTTTGAACTTCATACATCGAATACCCGGTTCATTGGTTTGCTACAGCAATAATTGCATCTCACTAAATCCTCAGCCACAAAACGGTGTAGCAAGTTGCATCAAGTCAGTTGCTCACCGCCATTTGCCCACGAGCAGTCACTTCAGCAAAAATTCGAACTTCATGTATTTAGTAATTTGGTATTCTGGTTGTCAGTCAATGGAGTATTTCCTTCAAACACATTTATGCCAACAAAGCACTCATACGTTACGAGAGACTCAGACAAGGTACTATCTTGTACAATTTACGGCGGAGTGTAAAAAAGGAAGTCCGTGTAAAAATGTCTTTTTGGGGAATTTCCACACTCCGTCTCATTTTTTGCTCTTATAAGCCCCTGGTTGAACTTATGGGACACGATATGTATCCTTTTGATCTCTCTCTATTACTCACAGTATACATATATATAAATATATATATTCGTTGACGGTGATCGCTTTATATTTCTGGGTGCATATGTCTGCCCAGTCCTGTTTCAACAAGCAATTCGCCAAAGTGTTTGATGTATTTCATTATCGAGTTCATATGAACAAATAGTGTGTCAAATTTGGGATTGAAAAAAACGTGATTCAATTTGATTGAAGTGTAAGCAGTTAAGGTTTAAAGAGTTTGCTAGGAACTGTGTAGTTTTTCAATTGTTTATATCAACCTACAGAGGTGGAAAGAAAACTACTCGCCAGAAACCAATCTATGTAGTTATTTCATATCAGTTTGCCAGAAAAAACACTGAGCTCTCTCATCAACGCGTTATACTATATTTTCAAGATTTGTTCATCGTGAAGTGAGAATGAACGGTCTTAAAGTGTTTGTGGATTTGCGTAGATCTACAAGTCTTGAAATTTGCATCACGCTCCTTTAAACTATCGGATGCAGGTACGCTACACCGGTAACCTTTTTGACATAAATCAAGTCCATTTTGAAGATGCACGTACTCTAACCAAGTGAAGTTCCATTAACTTGTAGTGAACCATTTATCATTGTGTGTGCCGACAAATGAAGGCTGCCAATCAGCGGGTAGAACAAGAATGATAAAGTCATAATACACCAAACCTGACTACGCAGTTTCAATTTAATTCGGCTGTCTAACAGCACGAGGACACAAACAACATCGATATCACATCACGACTGTATTGTCGGATGTGGTGAAGATCCGAATAACGACAGTGACGAGTTGAATTACTGTTGCCTAGATGAGAATCAAAAATCGATTATGAATTCATGAAACCATGAATAATCGTTTAAAAGTTTCTAAATCTGATGGATCTCTGACGGAAGCCCTCATTTCTTATGAGAGTATAGTGATGTACTAATATTTTCTGAGAGAAATTACCACAAGACTTATCAGAGTTGAAATATTAGAATCACTCATTGAATGACTATGCCTGATCGCCAATGTTGGTGAAATTAGATTGCAACCCGCATAAGGAAGGGGTTGAATAAATGCGCCTGATACTAACTCTAAAAATGAGGGGTGAAATCACAACATTTTCCGTTGCTTTCGGTTCAGCTAAACCTTACCTTGAAGGTTTGCTTATTTAATTTATTATCTTGCACTTTGATATGGCTTGGTTCTTTTTTACAGAACGGAATAGTATTTACTTCGCACACAATAAACTAAACTCAGTTGGTAACTTTTTATCTAAGGAGCTGTTGATTGTTGGGAAGGATTTCTAAATACTATTGAATACTAGTGATGATGGTTGTTACACCCTAGAGACTGTTTTTTCTATTAGTCTACTGTTTTTTGTGCGCTGATTCCATCACAATGATGCATCAAAAGACCGATTAGAAACCATAGATTTTGGTAAAGAACTTTATGGTTAATATTTTTTTACATACCGTCATTTGTTATGCGCATTTAGGAATACTTGTTCAGGACTGATTTACTTGAGTTAAGTGAAGAACAGGCACGTGATTGGGGTGCACTAGGACTGTATCGATTGTGAACGGTTTTTGAATATTTCGATCAGTTCACACATAAACCATTTGATCGCAGTTCACACTATACCTTACTGCGGTTTAAAATGCGAAGTAGCGCGTCATTCAATTGCTTGATTTTTCTGAAGAAGTGATCTGTTATGATTACTAATTCAAATGTCGAACATACCAAGAACTGAAAGTAGTTGTCACTGAATACGCAAAATAAATGCCAACCATTGTAGGTCAAGGGAAAATTCATAGGAAGGAATAGATATGGGCACCAGCAATGTGGAGGATGATTTTAGCCTTGTAGCTGGATTATTTGATGAGTTTGTTACTGAAATGGACTTCAGACGAAAGGGCTAGATCATTAGCAAATAGTGGTAAAATAAAATTGAAGTAGCCTGGTGTTATGTACCACATAACCCTAGCATAATCTATGTAGATTCCCAGTCTCTGTATCTTTTGCAAATCAAGTTGTTGCTATACAAAATCAATATATCCAGGCATCATTCTATGTTGTCCCAACGTCTTTTGCATTTTCCTCAGTATCATTAACAATTGATCTGCCATCAAATCAAGTTGATCACTGAGATGTTCAACCTCATATCGTTATCAGGAGCACAACTTTCCAAACGTCATGACGATACTTGAGTGAGTATAGATTTCGCAGTCTCCCGTCAAAGAGCCGGGGATGGTAGATGGAGGGCGATATTAAAACCTTCCACAGTCCTGCAACCTCCCTAAACCTGAGATTTCTCGACCGTTTGCCATGTGCGTATGCAAATGTCTAATTTGTGTTGTTTCCTTTGAACGACCATGTCCTTTGATGAATCATAACAACAATGGATGATGGTCGATCGGTTGAGTGCAATAAGTAGATTTACAGGAGTACGACTGACAGTTACCTTGACGGCAGACTGTGTCATGAATAGAGTGCATCCCCTTTCTGAAATTATGAATTCGGAAGCAAATTAAACCCGAGTTAGGCGTAAATCCCAAGTGCAATCATTTTATATCCGAAATGTTCTAGTCCCGAGGAAATTTCATTAAAGCTTCTGTACTTGTAATCCACTTCGATTTCACATGCTCCCGGTGAGTACTTTGGGCGATTCGACTAGCTTGAGCAAACAAATCATAGTAATCAAAGTGAATTATTGAGGTCGAGACTGTCGGATCGTTTACAAACGATAGACCCCTTCATTTCGTTAAGAGTTGTACGCTTATCGGACACTAACACGGAAATTGGGTAGCTAATTTTGGACTCTATTAATCGCCTATCACATCGTTTTCTCGTTATCGCATACTTATGTTAGATGCACTCTTTCTCCGTTTGTCTCAGCGAAGATGCTGAAAATGAACCCTACTCAATATATAATTATCTAATTCAGTATAACCATAGCTCTATGCGCACGGTCGCATTACAGACAGGGATCGATTCGGAAGACAAACAGCATCCATCAGCTTGGTTTGTCTTCATTGCATTCACCCATGCATCCAACTCAGGAAGTTCAATTGGCGATCGTAATGTTGATTCATTGAAACTGGTACGAATAAACCGCTGCCAACAAACTGTATTTTGTGGATTACAAAATGAGTTTCATTTAATTAAAGAAGCTGAAGATAATCTGCAAACAACACTAATAGGATACGAATCTGGACATAATGATTGATCAAGTTGTATTCCTGTCATTGGTTCATAAAACGATATTAACGTTGATATTTTTATACTTCAAACAATTCAGAACTTTATGCAATGTGAAAACTTATGCACTAGCAACTGAAGTGAACGAGTATGAAGGGCAAATGGAGTTGTATAACACCAGTCTATGAGAAATAAATTACCGGCTTATAGAATTGAATTACGCAATCTGCTTGGAATTGAATACTAGTTGCTTCTGGTTAGGATGAAATCGGACTGTATCCTTTCCTGCTACCTTGTGAACCGCGAAAATTGACCATAAATTTCGGTCAGAATAACAACCCCTTGTTTTGCGTCACCACTTGGAAATATGTTCACTCGTGAAGCTCTTCAGTTTTTTGCAACTAGATAAGCGTTACCGCAACTGTAGAATGCGAGAGGTAACTCCGTACACGGTTGTCCGAAATAATCCTTCATGTAATACGTGGGATGCGGAGCTTTATGATGGCGTTTCTGCAGTTTAGAAGCTGGCTGAATTTGTGTCACATGTTATTGAGTAAACAGTCCGGCCTAACAGATGCTTCGAATTCACAAAACTGAATTTAAGAATATGATTCAACTGTAAGGAAACACTCGGAGGGTGTAATTCACCCAGCTCAATGGTTTCAAGAAAGCAAATGAGGCAAATGCACTGGCAAGTTAAGTGGTCAAGGTATAGTTCGACGTGAATTTCTTGAGTTACAATGATACAAACCTGTCTCATAAGTGGAGTTGGAGCAGAGTTTAAACTCCAGGCCTACGGGGATTGTAGGTCAAACGTGAAAAAGATAAATCGAAAGGTTGGATGGAGTCAGTTCATTATTCATGGTGCGGTTTTCTATTAGACTAATGGAAGAGTTTGTCAATGAATACAGAGTACACGTAAAATATTTTTTCCACGAAGGAGATCGCGGCCTAATAAGGTATACCACAAGAAAAGCCGAAATGATGAAGACAAGCGAGGGTAGTGAATTTCAAATTCCCGAATGATGGATCGATTCACTGATTAAAAGTCGCTTGATCAACACCAACAGTCGATGCAATAAGGCGAACCGTTACCGGACTTAAAGTGGTTTTTAGGGAGTGAATATTTTTTAAACAAATCATAATAGAGTAACCTAATTTAAGCTGAACCGTTCGGAAGTTACAGTTATTTTCCTATTAAAGAGTACTAGTACAAACTCATTTCAGCCAGAGTTTTGTGGTTTGATTTGAAAATCACTCTGTGTCCGTCCTACATGTTTTGTTAATTCAAGTTTAAAGTCAAAAAATATTGATTTTTAGCATCGACTAACAGTTCCTCTTGACCACGGTATTCGTTATCCTATGATTCATCACACTGATATATATATATATATATATCTTCCAGGATCCTTAGAGTTAGCTAAAACTTAGTCTGTTTGAGGGTGTTACCAAGGTCGTCAGACAGACGTGAGTGTGAATCGCATTTAGACAAACTGCTTTTTGATAAAGGACTGGTAAACTACATCCCGAGTTGGCTTCGAATTGGCTTCAGAAGTTGATAGAATGTGTACAATTGTGCGTAAATAAGCGCACGATGCTCATGACGGCATTATTTACACCACGTACTAAGTAGGCAGCAACCAGAGGTCAGATACACCCAGGCCAAACAAAACCCATTATCACAATCACCGACAGTTAACTGTCTGTCTGCGTAGGGTGTTCATATGTCTGTGTGAATATGTCACCCGTCCACGGCGTGATGGAGCGAAGTGGAGAGGGGAGCTCAGAAACAAGTTAATTTACGGCTTTGTTCTTATGGCTTGTAGGATTTCTTTCAATAACTTCTAAAATGGAAATTTATTGATATGGCGAACAGTGGCGATTGACCATATGTGTTAACCGAGCGAATCAAATGGAGTTATAATTGGCTTTTGCTGACACTTTGTGTTTGAGAAATGTAACAACAATCTGTTTTGTCTCCCACAACTAGCTACGAGTAGCTATGACCTATTCAGCTGCAGTTTTCAGACCTATACAATACAGTAACATCAGCGTTGATCAAAGTGCTGTGCTCGTAAGCATGCGATCAGTTTCAGTGTTTTGATTAACTTGCAGTTTTGGTCAATTGACCTTTCTTATCAAAACAAATGTTTTTGCCAATTGCCGAAATCTGGGAGTGCACAGGCAATGATTTTTCTCTAAATTTTGTAGTGTACATAATAAGACCCAAATAATTTATAGTGAACCAGAATAAAATAGATTTGAAAAAAGAAATGTAGTGATAAGCTGCAGCTGCTCTTTAACTTTATTTCGACTTTCCTAATGTATTAATTTTTGCTGCCTAATAACCATTTAGTTTTCAATATTTACAGTTGAATCAAAAATTCTGAATATACTGTTCAGGCAATAGGGAATGCACTGAATTATAAATTGAACCATTGCGCACAGATTTCTGGTCGGTAATGTTTTGATTTCGTGAAGGCCTCGTTTACGCTACATGACAGGAACCTTGAATTTGCATCATCTGATGGGTGACTGCTTGCTTTCTCTGACAGGTGTACTTAAGTGCACGGCAAGCTTCGGTTGTTACCCTAGCAACACTTAGGTCTCGAGTCGCTGATCCAGTTACCCAGTTTATCTACGTAGTCTTCGGGACAACGAGGTGGATTAACCGGGAAAACAGCAAGGGCCATGGGAAAATTAGCTTAAATTCATGTTGAATTCTACAAGTGAATGACAAAATAGTGTAGTGATTAGACAGTGCTTTGGAAATCAGTCGCTGCCAGTAGACCACATCTTCATATACAAAATCACTAAACTAAGCTCACTTTCCAAACATCTGTTTGAACCATAGGTGGTTCAACCGGGACTAGAGTTATGCTTTACTGATTACGATGATTAAGTTGTTTCTAACAACACTCACCCTTTGTCCATTCACATTACCCATTTTCAAGTATGATAATTTTCTCCTGCTGGACTGTGACTGAGTTGTATAATGTATAAAACAACCCACGATCAACCATTTCAGCTTTATGATAGTAGAGTAATTTTTGATGTGCACCTAACCTACACCATCAAGTTCGCAGAATTGTATAAATTTATAATAAATGTACATTTATNTTTTTAATTAGTAAGGCTTGTGCATAATTGTACCCCAAGGTATTCACTCATAAATGTGGTCACCAATTTTCTCGGATGATCTTGATTTGTTTAAGAATATGCTGAAGTAGATTGTAGTATCAAATAAATTATGCACGCCCACAAAGTGATACTTCTTTGTACAGTTTAGGCAAAACGGTTGCAAAAACCAAAGAAGTGAGGTCGAAGCGATGTACGAGAATGAAACCGTAATAGATCTCTGTTTAGAATGTGCTGAAACTGGATAAATTTCAACAAACTGGAGAAATGTTGTGATGAGTTTCTGATAACTTTACGAATAGCCTGAGGAATCGAAAATAATGACAAACAATGCATATTCAGTTTCTTATTCAGGAACACACCTCTTTGAGGAATGAAGAACATTCGAAAATAACTAAAACACCATCTGGTAGCCAGAGTTTTAGCAAAATGCAAAGTGGACACTTTCTCTGCGTATTTCTCCCAACCTCAAATAAGCGAATGTAGAGTAAAAATGAATTTTCCAGTTTCGATATTTTACTTATTTAGGTATATTCATACATACATACATAAACCGTAGAGACAGTATTACTCTTCGTAAAATTGTTCTATGGTTTCGATTCACTTTACCCAATGTTATTTTTCAGACCCTTTTGTAGTCCAGTATTTATTTTTATCCGTGAGTATTTACTCAAACTTTTCTTTTCCAGGGTATTATCTCAAATTGGAACCATCATGAGAATTTTCGGAAAGCTGAAGTCTGTTCAACCAGAAGTAAATGATTTTGCCTTTTCCCGCTTACAAAGGTATCACTCTTCGAAGAAAATTACTGAACAATGACTCGTGTTGATAACAGTCCGGACACACTAGGGTTCCAACTGTGTTCTACATTTTTTGGGGCGACGATGTTACTGCCAGCCGGTCATCATGTCAGATCAAGTCAAGTCGAGTCATGCGATCGAATGTTGTCTCCTATAGCCTAATTACCTGAACATCCTCTGATTAGCTTCATTGTATCTGAAAATCAAAGTAGATCATTAAGACTGAAACCCATAAACTTATTAAGCTTCTGAACAACTTATGTCAGTGTATCAAATATCATTGTGTTTCGTAAAGTGAAGCCAACACGTGTAAGTCCGAGATTACGAAAGACATTCTGGCAGTGTGCTACAATCTGACCTGAATTCGTATTTGATTTGGCTTTTATATCACCGAGTTTCCATTTGATCCTAAATGGAGTTACTACGCCCGTCGCATTTAGGAAGAGTAGCCGATTTATGATTGTCTGTAACACTTACAGGCCAACAATCGTGAAACTTATCAGGCGGCTGCGTTAGCCAGATCGAACGATATAGGTGAAAAGTATCACAACTATTGGCTGAAAAAGTGTAGCAATTTCCGATGATCAGATTTCCCTCATGATAGGCGCTCTACGGTGAAGCTACTTTTCAAGGTAAGGACACCACTAAGTGCACCACTAAATTCGACAACGCCAATCACCGATGTGATGTGCTACATTGCTTGTGTACACATGCCCGATTGTAATTTTTGATGGATTTGTTTTTTTATTTTTCCACCTACCTCTTTGTAAAACTGGTTTGGAATCCATAATGGGTTCGCATTAACAAGTGGCAACTTTTCTTTCAAAATCCAGTTATCCTAACTGCATGTATGTTCAACAGTTTGATTAGTCTGGGAAGTCTGATTTGCAGTAAAATTTACTTTCACCCTACTGTGAAGCCCCATCCCGGGTAGGGATAACAAAGTGCCTCATTATCTGACTAGTTTAGGGTTTGAAGCTAGGTCAGTTAATAGATATGCTTTTGTAGCTCTAACAGTTAAACATCTAGAGAATATAATTTCAGAGCATGAGACAAGGAAATCATACAGAAGTACCGGCGAGAAAACTTGATCGATTTTCCTCCAAACTACAGGATGCAAACAACTCAGACAGATCCTCGCCAGTATGCCTCGGTGGTGGTGTTTGTTTATGGCAGTTCTGACCGTGATAGAACAGATGGACACAGAGAACGGGTTATTCGTCCAATCCCTGGATAGTTTGACTCAATCGATCGGATGAACGAAACAAAAATTCTTCAGTCCATTTTGTCATCGCTTTGTTCATATGTGCACAGCATTCCTAGAACTTGCTTTTATACGGAACCAATGGCTGACGAGCGGGTAGACTTTACTAGAGAAAAATCGGACTTGTCTGAACAAGGTTAGAAAGAGGGAGGGAGAAGGTGAGAGAATAACAAGAGACAGAGTTAGGCGCATGACGATACGACAACGTATTCTGTATGTGGATGCTAGCCAGAAGCGGGGAGAAAGTGATGCGCGCATGGTCGCGCGCTCGCGCCTGCATCTGCGTGCGTTAACGCGTGCGTCTACGCGCACGCTAACATCGATATGGGCGGTCCATTCAGCTTCTCTCACCCTCTCTTACTGCAGAATTGGCCTGAACAACATCAGACGATTTGTTCATGTGACCCCGGGCACTGTTGGGAGAATATGCCTGTGCGCTTTTATGGCTTTTTAATGGCTCTTGCGAGGCCCTGGGTCCAACAGCTGTCACGGCACAAGGCAAGTTGACTGGCAGCGAGGAGCTAACCCACTAGTCTTGTGTGAACTATGTACTCAGTCATCCATTGATGCACCTATCCGTCCATCCATGCCGCACATCATCAATGTTCCCCTTCCAACTTGCTTTTTCAGTCCTCCACCCTTTGTATTCCTGTTTGTGTGTGGCCAGGAGCACAAACACACACTATCGCTCAAACCGGCCACATCGGTCTTCATTTCTCTCTATCAATGAAGCTTGGACTCAATCAAAGGTGTAACACGCGTTGGAAGATGCTGATGGGGGTGATGATGGCGGTGGTGATAAGAAAATGGAGATAGCTTTAACAAGGAAAGTTTGCATATTCCCGCGAGTTGCATACACTAGACAAATCTATGGATGTTTGAAATATATATATATATATATATATATGTATATATGTATATATATGTACATATATATATATACGAATGGAATACCAGGACGTATTTATCCCTTGTTTTTAGCACCACTAAGTTGTGTAACTGAGTTCCAGAAAGGGGTCACGTTTGATCGAATTACGGAAATGATATTCCTGTCTAAGATTCGAAAAACGAACGAGAAGGAATCGGTTTGAGAGTTTTTTATTTGATTCATCAGGTCGAAGAACCACCTAAAAGATTTCTGAGAATAAATAAGATGATAAGTTGAACAAAACAGAATGGTACTTGAGAATGAAAATAATTCATAGACATCTCACCTTCACAGTTAAACGGAAATTCATTCTTTAATCTTCTGAATACTTCACTGCGCGTGCAATTATTTCACCGGGAAATTGGGCCAATATGAATTTGTTATTTCGACTTTTGTATACCACAAGATTGAAGCAGTTCCAAAAAATTTAGTCACCTTATAGCGCATTTTATTGTGTACAGGGCAAATGAAACAAACTAAAAAGCTAGGAAGCACTAGACACTGTTAAACCATCAGTAGTGAAAATCCACTGAGTCAACTGGAGATGGAAATCAGGACCTCATGAGTAGAACACAAGCGTAGTATTCAACGGACAGCTGATTAGACCTTTTTCCATTTTGATTGTACACGATATATCATGATCCATCTTTGTGATCTTGTTAGGGGTGTCGCATCTCAATACTAGCTTCGAGATTTATGACTCGGTTGGAAACATTTCAATAACTAATAGATAAATTAATTTGGTTCCAGGAAAAGCCATTAACGGTTTCAATTACCAGTTCAAAAAATACATCTCTACAACCATGCAAACATATCTAAGCTGCCATGGAAGTAACTAAAGAACATTTCTACTTATCTCCAAGATAAGGATATCTCTAAACTGAAGTTTCTCTTCACTCTTCTCAGAGCATAGGAAAAATTTGTTTACCTTTTCTTGACGATGCAAACTGTTCTCGTACTCTTAACCAAAGAATGCTTATTCTGAGTATGATCTGAGGCACGTAATTTAGAATAGTTAGATTGAATGCGTCATCCACAAAATTCAATTTGCTTCATCTAATGGTACATAGTGCCATCCTACGCACGTTGATTCATTTGATTTCCTGTCCCATTTGTTTTTCCTCCTACATACAGAATCTCCCCATTTACTGAAACACTGTTACCTGCAAGTATGTTGATGGCGTAGTGATCGGTTGCCCATCTCCTGATCCAAACAGAATCCTTCTTCTCTAACTGAAATTAATGATTGGTTCTTGCCCCACTCACTGGTGCATTAACAAGTTTTTCTCAAAAACGGTCTTCGCTATCTTCTTCTTTTGTATTGTCTCACTGGTTTTGTTATCGGAGCATTCCCAAATCCAAGTCCCCAATATCCTATTAAATGATGTTTCTTAGTATACTCATGTGGAAGACATTTTCTTAAAGTTTGATGACTGTTCATTTACGTAAACGATTGCAGAAAATAAGCAATAACCCAAAACCTTAATATTTATTTTGTGATTACGTGCAATCATCTACAGTGGTTAGATCGCTCCTTTATGTTTGCACCGGATTTTTAAGAAAAATATTCCGCTTTGTTCTCCAGGTCCCTCAAAATTTGTTCCTAAGAAAAAGTCATCGATAGCACTGTTTTAGTTGAGTGTTTTGTTTCCAAGCATTTTGGCGCATCTGATATGTTTATCCTAAGATGACTCACGATGAATCGTACTAACTGCAGTTCGAAATCATGAGAGCTGTGTGTGTGCGTATGTTACCATATGGAAACAGTGCCACTCCGTACCTTCTTGCCCCAGTGTAAGCAAACGACCATCTGAACCTACTTATGGTAGGTTCAGATACTTTTGGAAATTTTTCAGTACTTAAATATTGAATTCATTTTGTTTTTCATCGATGTAAATATATATCCGCCGTACGTATTCGTAACTTGCTGAGGATTCACTCGTTCCCTGACACGACATTCTCATCCGGATTAGTAGCTTACTATTCACACAGACATCGAATTTCAAGATATGCTTTCATCAACACCATAAAATACCGCCAAGAATATTCTGTTTCTATCTAAAATCTCATGTAGAATGAGTAACTGATAACAGATTTTCTGTTTTACTTCCTTTGCTGTACCATCATATTCCCGGAAAAGTGAATCGGCTAGTGAAAAGACTTCACATATAGTCATCAGATTATTCAATCAACTCGAGTTTTTGATTGACGCAGTGAAGAAGGATTCTGTGGGAAATCTGAATGATGGGCAAGCATACAACCAAAAATAACAATCACAACTTAAAGTGAGTTAAATGAAATTAGGTATAACTGAGATATTTATTCATATTTTTTCTGTTTTCTATGAAAAATGCTTGCTCCATCCAGGGAAACCACTTCTATTTTAACTGTGCCGTCTTTCTGATACACTTAGAAACCATCAGAAGTACTCAATCATTGAGTGAATCAGAATACTCCACTCGCCGTAGTTTGATTAAAATGACTGTTTAGGCTGAAATGTGGGTTAGCTACACTAATCAAGCAATCAGATTGCCATTTTGTCAATTTTCATAATTCTGTCATCAGTGAACGTCATAAATTTTGTTCATTTTCTTTAGTAATGCAACAGTTTATAATTTAAATAATGATCTCTATACTCGCGAATGTCAATCCTGTACGAAAAGGCTACTCATATTGGGGTTGAACCAGAAGTGAAAAGTATTGCTGTGATATTAAACTATGAAGTACCAGATTTATGTAATACGAAACATATCTGAGTTCAAATAGATGAGCTTTCATATTTGTTTGCTGTCTAATTTTTTGCTGACTTCTGATTGAAAAATGGTATCATGAGTAATCAACGTTCCCTAAGACTGACGGCTAATTCAAAGATCCCAAAAGTTTCTGATCGGGTGCTTCATCGGAAGTTTGTGTTAATAAGTAAGCCCTTGTTCCGCAGCACCTAAAGGAATTCCATAAGTATTCCATGCACACCAACAGCCTATTATAGGTCAGAATCCGTTTGACTCCGTTCTAACATTCTTCCGGTTATTTGCAATATGTCAGAAGAAGAACGAAAATAACGAATAAAGAATGCGGAACATGCTCTACTTTTAATATGTAATTCTTTGCACAGGTTTACAGCGTGTTACTCCTGAGAAGTGCCCAACCATGATGGTTAAATTGGTGGAAAGCAAGGTGTAAATGTAAAGTTGTAGTGTAACTCAACAGTAATTGGAAAGTTCGACTTTTATCATTTTTTGTTTATGATACCAAGAAGAAACTTTCCAGATATCACCATCTGTATCATCCACATATTTTCAGGTTTTAAAAGTATGTGCAAATTAAACCGATAAAGTGAGTCTTTCTGACTTAACGATATATAGAACAAGCGGCTCAGTTATTTGAATGCTGGATGTATAAACATTGTTATCGGTCTTTGGAGTAATTCCATCAGTACTTTTGAAGATGAAACATCCTCTGTGTATCCTACTTGAATTTCTTCTTCTTAAAACGCCTAGATTTTCACTGGCTGGTCACTACATCAAACATCTCGTCTAATCCCGCATTTCACGAATAATCCTGGGCTTTAATTGACGTGAGTTGTGATCGAGAGACATTCATATATGAATTTCTTCATGAACTTAAGTTTGTCGCTTGGCCGTTGTCTTTATATTTGACAGTAGGAGTTCATGAACCAGCTGAGTGGACATTATTTTGACACAGAAAGCTGGTTGCAAGCACGTGCAAGTTCGTTCATGTGTGAATGAATGATTGCAAAAGAAATAACTGTGTGAAACTTGACCTTGGTTACTTGGAGCAGTTGACATGGTAAACCGTCGTCTAAACCACAGATAGCCAGGAAATAGACTAACTTATGTATTCTGTTCTTCGCGTGGCTCGTTTCAGTATTGGTTAGCAACAGAATAGGAGGATGATTCCCCGGCTCATTCCTTGTCCATGCTCTCTCTATTCACTACTCGACAGGGATTGTGAATTGCCTCGGATTTCATGTATCATTCAGACTACTACTATTTGGGGCGACTTAATTTTTTCGCTGTAACTGATGTATTGGTGTGAAGGTTTGAGCTATTTGAGTTGTTAAGAAATGTCTTTGTTATGCATAATCAATTTTCAAGTTACCAATGAACGAGTCTGGAAACTCTTATGTTTCAAACTTATTAAGAATCGTCAGTAATCTCTATTCATGGAATCCTTTATCAAGGAATCTTAAACACAAAGAGGTATTAGGCGCCTTGCATTTGGGTCAAGTGGCACGAGTATCAGCAGTTTGGTTCCTATCAAAACTAAATGGTAAAGCTTCCCTACTTAGCGATGTTATCGGAGGTAACGAACATGAGCGCATGGCGATTGCCTCGCTTATCAATACTGAACGTATCGGAATACTTTCGTAGCACTTTTGGTCCAAACCTTCATACTCTTCTTTCTCCACATTTCTATGTTGTTCAAATATCATTAGCATCTATACTTCAAATACCGTAAGCATAGCAGGAAAAACTACGTGAATAGATGTTTACTTTGGGCTATGTGCTAACTAGGGACTACATTCAAACTTAAGCAATATGCAATTGTGAAGCACTAATAGACATTCCGTTTTACTTCATGATTGGCATACTGTGTTCATTCATTGTTTGTTGTCTCTCATTCTATACTCTCTAATATCCACTAGAAGGACCATTGACCCATTCAGGGTTGCGGTTAACTGGCTCCCTTTTAATTTTTGAGCACCAAACGGACAACATATTTTACATTCGCTCATATCCGTCCAGTGCCATTACTTTTGTTAGCTGTCTTCACATCCGATTAAATCTTGAGTCCAGACGGCTATTTCGGAACTGATTTAATTGAGGTGATAAATGCAATCTTAGTCCAAATATTGAATATTTTCAATTACAGAAATTATTTACTCTTTTCAGGGTGCATCTAAATCACACTAATGGGATTTGCTGATATGGTTTAATACATTCGGGTGGATGTGCAATAGTTATTTAGAACACGTTTACCTTGTTACGCATCGCTAAGTATCTTAAAAATGCATAATCACGGTTTCATGCCAGTATAATAGCATATACAATAAATTGGCTTGAAGCCTATCAAGCTCCCCACTAAACAGAAGGTGCATCTGACCAGTAGCACGGTTACTTACCAGCCAGCCAAACTTACAGAATGGCTATAAATAAAATAGTGGTTTTAATTCACATTCAACTCACAGTTACCTGCGAGTAGTGGTGTCAGATAGTAGATATTGATTGGGGATGACCACCCTTCAGACTTCATCGTCAAGCCCAATCCTTAATTTATCCAGTTAACCACAAACTCGGAGACCATAAACTAGAGGTTTGCTCTATAAAGATCCTATTAGTAGTGCACATTAACTGTCCTGTCAGACAGCCGAACTCAGGGCCAATCGCATTAAAGGGGTATGTTAGCATTGTGCTAACCAGGTCCCACCGGTTCGACTGAGGAATGTGCAGGAAGGTAAAATTTGGAGGATGATTAGTTCAGCTCAAAATTTACTTTCGCTCACTGTTAGTTTTGCACAGGAGAGCTAAGCACTATAAAGAAGGTAGTAGCGGACGGAAGATCGCAATTGAGATTGTTTTTCACAGATTAATTTTTTCTATCAGCAAGGATTTCCATCATTGGGTGAAAAAATGCAACAGGATTTGTGCAACGCGTGAATTTGAAGTAGAACTATCCACTGTGACCATATAAGATCATCGAGTGATAGTATAAGTCACACTTCTACATATATAACGGTGAGTCTTTCCAGAAGTTCAGAAGATTTTTACTACCAATCACTTTCCTATTAAGTAAGCATGTTTTGCGGCGCACTTGGTCATTGTTTCTTTTCGAGAAATTAGTACACTTACAGCCTTGTAAATTACTCGACATAATTGTAAATGGGAATTCAAAATCACTCATTTTTTAATTCAGCGTGATTTGCATGAATAACCAGTTTGTTTTAGCACTTCTATCGAGTGGATTCGTTTTATCATGACTCTCCTCCTTCTGAGCTTCTGTTCATCCAGTTTCACCAGCTCTAGAACGCCGCTGATTAATTTTAGTAGAACTGCGAATTACTAAAGTTCGCTAGTCGATGGCCACGTGTTCACTTTAGATGACCACAAGCAGATAGTTAGTTCGTGTGTTGTCGATCTTGTTTCAGAGTCACGCGTGACATGAGCCAGTGGACTTTATTCTGTCTACTCCAAACAAGCAGATTGAACAAGTATGATAACTGCAGTTCATCTTAGGTTCGACTATTGGTTTTATTCACAACGCGTGACCAGCTCAGTAGTCATTATCGGAAGCTGCAGCCAGTCGTCAAATTAGGTTAAACATTTGCACCAAGGCATTCTGTATGATTCAACTTGAAAATTGTTATGTTCCTGTCATTATCTTATTGATCAAACGAGCGCTGGTGCGTTAGCCCCAATCGTGAGAAGTGAAAATTACACGAGCGGGATTGTCGATTCCAGTAATAATTAGCTTCATACAAGCGTACATACGGATAAAACGGCTAATTGGGGTTCACAAAATGATGAGCCAATAAGATTGAAACATCCATTAGGCGATTGCTCTTCTGAGGCGTTGCAACTGGTTAACTTATTGTCCAATCAGATTAGGCCGATCGACCGTATGATGGACACGCTCTTCGTCTGTGGCGCTCTAATGGCGCTCTAAATTGCCCGTATTAAAATGCACCCTTCGATATTAAACAATAAGCTATCAATTGTGGGTTGACTCGCAGCATTTTCAACCGTGCTCTCCGGCTATCCGATTTGCACCATGGGAAAAGTGATTACACTGAGGCG
This sequence comes from Echinostoma caproni, assembly GCA_900618425.1. Lineage (NCBI taxonomy): Eukaryota > Metazoa > Platyhelminthes > Trematoda > Plagiorchiida > Echinostomatidae > Echinostoma > Echinostoma caproni. Next base: position 55,053 of record UZAN01040705.1, read on the forward strand.
ATGGGATTTGGGGTGTTCGGCGTATCTGTGACCCTGTCTGTATTCCGGCTGTCCTGACTGTTAGACTGCTTATTCTTTTGGTGTTGCATTTCTACTTCTTGCTAGAGAATAAGTTATGGACCACCACAAACAATAGACATTCTACTGAATAGGATTCCCAAAGAAGTTCCCAGGGTTGTTCGGTGTTTGTATTAGAAGGTGCTCATCTAACCATGGCATAGTTAAGTGCAACCTGAAAGGCAACAAGGTTTCACCAGATAACCCGTTTGCCAGAAGGACGTTGCACTTTCCTCCTCTTGGAAATTTCCTCGAGGAAATAAGACAGAATGGGAAATTGCCTCTTTATGTGTGGGTCGTATTCACCATACCACAGGGATCTCGGTAGAATCTTGTAGAGTTTTATAGGAAGGACGCTTGATAATCGAAATAATTCTTTTATCTTTCACTTCCCTTCTATTTACTGAATATACACATGTACAGATAATTCTCAAGAAGGGGGCTTTACTCCACCAAAGGTTGCTTGATGGTCACAGGAACGTAGACGATTGGTGGCTAGTTTGTTAAAAATATGCTACCCAGGCTATTGCCATAGTGACATTTACTAGCTGACCAGTTTCTCGGTTTTTCTTTTATCCGTGAGCTGGGTACGCCTCAGGTGCCATACAGCTTTGTCTCTGGTAGCAGGTGATCCGCTCTGTTTGTTAGGCTCATTTTGCTAATCTTGGTGTGTATGACAACTCCAGATATGTGAAAGACAAATTTTTCATCTTCGGATAAGTAAACTCGCGAACAACCCTTCAGGTAACTGTCTGCTCTAATCTCTTACCAAAACAGTAATTATATAGTAATTTTTGCCTTTCGTTCCCCTCCTCCGATTAAGAGTTATCCTGACCATCCGGTAGATAGTTTCTCCCGAATGGATGGTCAAGTTGTCCACCTTTTCATTTTCAACTAGACGTAATTTGATCTATTATTCTTACATAGTCCAGCACCTAACACGAGCCCTGAATTTGTTCCAGAACTGAGATTAGGGATGTTTTTCTAGAACAGCATTAATCGGACACATGAAAACCACCTATTCTAGAGGGTATCATACCTATTGCGCCTAAGAACTGTGTAACCGAACAGATGAGCTACATTTTCTTTTCTTTGCCAACGTTTTTAAGGATGTATTTCCGGTTATTGGCAAACCGTTCATACGTGAAGCGTGGAGTCTTTTTTATCCAAAAAAAGAACCGCTCCAATTTACTTGCGATGTTTATGTAATTAGCTATTGTAAAAATAAATTTCACTGTGACTCGGAAGGATGTTAACTTCTCAAATTCCGCAGACATGCCTTCCGCCGCAGCCGGTCGAGTTTCAATTTGTTGTCATGGAAATCAAATAAACTGCCTTTTGCGATTTTTCATCAAGGTTAGTAGCGTTGGATCTTCTTTGCTATCTCCCAGGGTTTCAAACAGCTTCGGAATGATAAGCTTCAGATAAACTTAAGAAATCACCATCCTATTCGTGTTTCTTCATTTACATACACAGTTGATGTAGTGATCATTCAATCCCAGATTGTGTTGATGAAGCGAGAGTACTCCCAATAATTTCCGGCCTTCCACAATGTTTTGTGTTTCTCCTTTAATGATAATTTCTCTCACTCTTAAACCCAATAATGAACTTACCGATGATATCATTCTGATACTACCGATGCATCCTTCAATAACAATAATAATAATAATAATAATATTAATAATAACATTCATGTACAATCGATTTCCAGTTTTGCTTCACTCATTTCAGTCCTAAATGCTATCTTTGAGTACTTGGATTACTAAAATTGAAATTATTTCCGTGGCACAGTGGTTCTGAAATTATTTCCAAAATTTCCTCGCTTACAAGGTCCAAATACATCCCAATTAATTGCAATACTAGGTTCCGTCTCAGCACCCTATTTTTCCGAAAATTACATCAGTGGTTTACCTGCCATTCCCCGTTCATCATTTTAAGTGTGTTGCTGAAAGTGCCAGTTATATCCTGATTTCTAATCAATCCGAATTCGAAACCTAAAGTATAAGCATATCTCGTCTTGTTATTTACTCAAACTCAGTCATTTTTAACCTTAACCCTTACAACTACTTCATATGCGTCATTACCTTAACTGTTCGCTCCTTTGCCTGAAAATTAAAAGATGAAAAGTAAAAACTATGAACAGAATCACTTAGCACTCTTGAAAGCAATCTCTATACACTACTCAGACTGTAGCCCGCAAGCTCAAAGACGAGCTCTCCAAAATAAGATTGCCCCAATTTTGCATCGGCCAGTTAGTGATAAGGATTTGGGTTCGGTAATGTGATCTCGCTATACATCTTGGAGACTCCCATGTGATTTTACCTGGTCTGTTGAACACTGGCTTGACGATGTTGAGATGCCACCACCCAGCGATCACCCTTGTTTTCGAAATTCACTTGTTTGTTCTGATAACCAATATTTCAGATAAAAATAAGGATGCTTATTTGAAAGTTCCAAACAAACCGTACTCTGTCAGCACTCATCCCAAATCGACCTAACTGCACGCATACCCCATTCATCCACCCTTCACATTTTGTATTTTTCCACAAAGAACCTTTGACAACTTATCTGGCTCGGATTCCGATCGACAGGGCGTGTTCGTTCTGAAATGCACAGTCTAATGGGTACTGCACTTTTGCCGATAGTATCCTATGGATCTTTTGTTCTTTTATTAACTGTTCCACGATGGTTTCTTTCTAATCTGAAACTTTGAATACAAATAAAAACTGTTGCCATATTTACCGTAGGTCTCTGCTTCTTTGACACCTTCGGACTGGTCTGGCGTAGTCATTTACCTTATTGCGGAACTCTTTCCACATCGATCGGTATGCTATCCCTGATCTATTCATTCTTTTCTAGTGTTAGTGTTGTTATTGTTATTTTCTCAGTTATCAACGGATGCTGTCGGAGCACTTAAATATCCACCGTGTTTTTCTATTCATTAAGTATTCGTTTCATAATGTACAGTGGGGTGCTATTTTTGTCCATTTCAGTTTTCAGATCAGAAATCATTTCCTCATGGTTAAACTGTGATAAAATTGCGTATTTTGACATTCTCATTGTCTGCTGTGCGAGAGTAAAACATTCTGCTTTCACTTTCGAAATCCCCTAAAATTACTGACGAGGTGGTGGCCCGGTGGTAACGTCACAAATTATCACCTCGGAGGTCGAGTGTTCGAATCCCACCAGCACCGCCTGACTTTCCCCATTTATGTATTGATTGGCCGCTCCCTCCTTCCTGAAGAATTGTTTCTTTGTACATTCAATAAAAGGAAGTTAAATGAAAAGAAAAAAGATTCAGGGTTGGTAGATCAATCACCGAACTGACTGACAAGGTGCCCTGAGGGCACGTTTGATCAGTCTATAATTTCTGGTAATTACAGCTCGACTTTAGGTGAGATTGATCATTGCAAATCTGTTTCATCTATCTATATTCAAAAGTGCTGTAGGTATTTTGCAACAGGAATGTTGGCTACATTATGATATTGAGAGTGATGTCGTCGCCCCTTTTCAGGGCTTATTCTTTCCTTGAGTCTTCACCACAGGGGTGATAGAGTGGTCAATTTCACCAACCAATACTGGTGCAGAAAACCACAACCTTCATTTGAATTAAACACAAAAGGATTACACTATTCTATTGTCCGCTGTAAGCCTATCTTTCTCGGTTACTTTCGTCATAATTTCGATAAACCTGTCGGTCGCATCAGATACAAAAACATCCACTGCTGAAGTATTTGCTGATTCGATTTCTCTCCCATCATGTTGTGTTTTGGAAACTCCTTAGATATTGCCTTAGAAGACTTAAATCGTTTCTATGCGTCTTTTCTTACATCTTATTGACGTAGTGACTTTGCCAACACGTCTCTTTTTTGTAAGGAATCCTGAAATTGTTCATTAAACAAAATGATCCGCCTTTTGCTCTTCTGATCACGGTGTTTCTTATCCAACTCGAGATGCACCGAAAACCTGATTTCAACAAACATAACTGGAAGTCTTCACAAATGATAAGAAATCGTGATTGTGCTCTAGGAAACATCAATTCTTCGACCCGTGACTTTTTTCTATTGTAGTCAATTTTCAGACTGCCTCATAGTGTTATGATTAATTGTAGTGATCGTAGTAGTAGTAGTACGCACGGAGCTCGGAACCCGAATCACGCAATAGGAATCACAGAACACGAATCAAGGATCAGCTATCACGGACTGGATCACGGAATCACTGGAGCACAATGGCACTAGCACGCAATATTCCACGTGACCGAGACCTGAGGAAAAGGCCACAATAATGGTAGTTTGTTTATTGGAGGAAATAAGGGTGATTAAATAATATGTACAAAAGATCATTGGTTATCTGGGCTTCCACCAAGCGTATTGCAGTATATTTTGTATAATTCTGCTTCTGTCTGCACTGTCTTGGATTGGCTGGCGCGATCTGCCTATGGCGTGTAGTCAGAAGCCGTACGCACATCATTGATGTCACCTTTCAAATTTGATTGATCGCAGGTGTCCAGAAACTATAACGCACCGCTCCAGGGTAGGCGTCATCACGTAGGCCCGGATCACCACATCCATGCTGAACTATTGACGTTTGGGTTGATTGAATTTCCTTTATTCTGCTTAAATGTCACTTCTAGAGGAGAGACTAATTACATATTTTGTAAAAGATTCGAATACTCTGAAAAAATAAGGTCTATTGGCTCTGCGTATTGTACATCAATGCTCGTCTTGGTAACAAGCACTACCTTGAGATATCCGTCACCATATATTGCAACCAGACTACCCATAAGTACGGCATTGAGTTAACGTGCATTAATTTGGTAGTCGGTGAGTATAAGCAATCATGTGAGTTATCGGTGCATCTATATACCAGGCAATGAAGAAAAAGCTTTTTTGAGAGAACATACGAAAAGATGTAATTTTCTTGGGGAAATACGAAATTTTGTAGTTATTATTATTTATTTTTAAATTTATCTCCCACTTTACTTTTGGGGAAGAATGTCATGCTTGTTCATGTCCGATTCATTTCACAAGGGATAACTGACTACACGATCTTGATGCTTTTCAGAAAATATGGTTTTAAGAATCCCGGTTCCAAGCATTCGACCTTGTGATCTGTTACATATGAATCAGTCAAAAAATGTGAATGCTCTGTGTATGTGGATTCTATCCATTTGTAAATGATAATCCACTTGGATGGTTGGATTCCATTCTCACAGAGTCCGACTCGAGTATTATTGAAGTGAACTTCGAATCCTGTTCTGGGCGCAAAAGAACTCGGTTTGGCCAGGTGTGCATTATAAGTATTTCCCCCATTTTGGGCCTGGGGACTCTTGCCAATTTTCAGTCAAGCCATCCTAAACCTTGCTGTTGCGTGTGCCCAAGTCTTGAACAAAGAACATCATTCCGTTGAGTTTCCTCTTCTTCATCACATGAATGATTCTGGATTTTTCGAATAAAACGTGTTTCTTCACTTGCTCTATGTGGGTGGTGTATGCGGTGATATGTTTAAGTTTGTATGATTGTACTTGGGGTAGAATCAATTTTACTTCCTGCGGCCACAAGCACTTCTCTACATTTCCAAACACCTTGGACGTTGTTCAGAGGTCATTCTGTCCCCATTCTTTTTCTCTTTATTTATTTACAACTTACCGATTCTCCGAGAGTTAAATGGTTTCAAGCGAGCTGATGATATTGTGAGCGGGAGGCCTTAACCGAATGCTATTGTCGTTCATGATCTTCATACCTGTTTACCAGATAATCCAACCAAGTGCCCAAATTACATGTTCTGAAATGCGTCAGTGACCCAAAGGGTCTTAAATTTGACACCCATTAACTCAGTTTTAACAAAACTCTAGGAGCCCTTATTTTTTTCGGTAAACCCATCACTGTGAAAACCCCTTCACTATTATCGGTCTTGGTCCCATCGCATCAAGGTGCTTGCTAAAGTTCTTAAAATATTATTTTCCGTGTTAACACTCCGAAAGTCTGATGTTCTGCACCATTTGCTACATACGTTTGTGTAGTAACCTTAGTAATTGTAGTACGCAATGGTCACGAAATACGCAATGCGAATCACGGACGAGACGTAAGCACTGGATCACACTGGTACTTGCACGTAACCGAGCCGCGAGGAAAAGGCCACAGAAATAGCAGTTAATTTATTGAAAGAAATCAGGGGATTAAAGAATGTGTACAAAACAAGTTCATTGGTCGTGCATGCCTCTGTCAATCGCGTGCTAGTATTTCTGGTGTTATTCAGCTTCAGTCCAAGCAGCATGGTTTCTGATTGGTGGGCTCAATCGACCTATTTGCTGTAGTCCAGAAACTGTGACACGCGCTTTGCTGACGTCACCTGGGAAGCCTGATTGATCATAGTTGTCCGAAAACTGTAACATGTCGCTCCGCAGTATGCGTCATCTCGTAGGCTTCGATCACCACAATTCATTGCCTGTTTTTCTTTCTGGTTATAGTTATTTCTGGTAACCTAGATTTAACCCATAATCGCACCAGCTGATCCGTTATACGGAGGTAATGTTCCGTCAGCAGATTTGCGATTCTGTTTTGTTTTCAAGTAGAATTCTTCGCTGTTGGGGAAAATCAATGACGTCCCGAGTTTGATGCATCAGAAACAAGGCAAGTTTTGGAGTCATTTTACTCCCAGAAAGTTACATCCAGACTTTGCGGAGTTTAGTTTTTAGTTTCCATAACAGAGGTGGCGAATCGGTTCTCGTCGTCAACTGAAATTGGTGTAATGGTATTCAGTTGATGCTCAACTTTTTAAGTAACGGAAGTTATTGTTCTTTGGTTCGTTGCAAGCCTCGCTTCCTCAGTAGATTTCGTGCTATTTATTTTGTGAATATATCGTTCGGGATACACTCTCCCCTGATATAGCCCCGTTTTCTGATGCTATAGCAACATAATTCACCACTTGCATAGGTCATATTGTGCAATGCAGCTAACGACTAATCGCTTCCATTATTAGTTCCGAACTACCTTACGTCACCCGAATTATTACTCAGCTCTACAGTTTGTGTGAATAGTTCTGATTTGTTTCATGTTCTAAAAAAATATTGTAAGCGTTTCACACCATTGTGCGAATTTTCTTCATCCAAAGATTAACTCGAAAACAAACCATTACCTTCATTCCCCACTACAGAACCCGGAACATGCATAGAAGAAGCTATTCCCTGACCAAGCTCAGGGACTTAGATTCTTCTGCCGACCTTTCTGTTTTCCAATAGTGACGGCCCTATGTCCTGCAAACATCCTACCGATTATCCTAATTTCCACTATGATCAATGTTATCCAGTTGAAATTATTTTCACGTTAACTGATAGACTTTACTCTCCTTTCATAAAGCAAAGTTGTTGAGCTATGACCGGGAAACAAGTGCGTCGATGCTCGTTTGACGCTCAAAGCTGGCCCCCATTATTTAACATTAATCTCCCAGATTTTATTGTCAGTAGTCAAAACAATGGCAAATCTGATTCTGGCAAATACCTCTGGGTCGCTCTCACTAATAACCTATCTTGGCCTGTTCATATTGGTAGCGTCTTAACAAAAATTCGCAGACTGCCCTTTTATGTGCAAGGGGTCGGGAAACTGGCCGTTCAGCATAATCTTATACCTAAATTTGTGACTGCATACATTCTTGTACACTGGCTATGCCACTCCCCTATTCCCCTCCCCCCCCCTGATATAAGAGAACAGATTTCATCGTGTACTTGAGATCCCCTGAAGCTTTTCTCCCGATACGGTGATATTGTTAGAGCTGTCTTGGTTAAGTTTTTTTGTTTTCTAACATTTCAACGAGTGCTATAAGTTATTGATAGGATAAGACGTGCCCTTCATCGTGAAATCTGTGCCAAAGCCCAGAACTCGCTCTGAGTATCAACTATTTCGTGCACATCAATTCTCATAAGGAACGTGCCATTCTGCACTTTTTCCGCCTCTGCACACATCCAAAAGAGTGCTGACGACGTTGTTTTGTGTCAGACAATTTAATCTATTTCGGGATTCGATTCTTTCACTGAAAATCGATCCCACATTCGATAGTTTTCCAACCAATCTGTTCTCAGTAACACACCTAAGTGCATAGTGTATTTTCAGTCTTTCATGCTTCTGATTTCCAGCGTACTCTGCTACTCTTAACCTTAAATCAGTGTCCAGAATGACCTCAGTCAAGTATCTGGGTGTCACCATTGGCAGTAATCTCCGGTGGTCCATACACATTTACCATTGTATGAGGAAGTTGATACGCCTCTCTTTTCAGTTATGCGAACTCAGGCAATTCCCAACCTCACGGTCAGTCCTGTCCTCTTTCGTTCATCAATACATTTTCCCCATTCTACTGTATCATTCCCGGCCTCATAAGACAAGGCTTAAAAAATATTCGTCGTGGTTTGGTAATAATCAGTTGTGCATCATTAATTTCAATTGATTCATTAATCACAGAACTCATTCATGGTCACGTCAAATCTTGTGTTAAATTCGCCAATAGGATTCTAGATGACCATCCTTATCCATTGCATCCCTATCTAACATCTAGTCGTTCTCATCCATCCACACGCTCCTTTGATCAGCATCTACCCTCTCGTATTAACGTTTATAAGAATTTCTCCGTACCCCTACCTGGCCCGACTCCTAACCAATAAGGAACAGGTTGCAAATGAAAAGCGGCAGAATTTTTGTACACGAAACAAACCTCTGTGACATTCTTCATTTTGTATGCTATATGAAACTGTAAATTTTATTCCGTGTAAAGACCAGTGTACATTTTCAACCGAAATATAAGCATTTAAGCTTACACAAGTACCCAAATGCGAATCTTCCGTTTTACGATTTTGTATTCAAAATTGTAGGAAGGAAGATTCGTATTTTTTCTTTTACTGCAGTGCTTTTGCTATTTTTATTGCAACATACCCACCGCACAACTACCTAATTTACTGAGAATTCACCCTTTCGGTGCATAACGCGTTTCTGAACTTGACTTAACTGATTCATAGGTCCCTTGATTATTAATCCAAAGCTGATGTGCTACGTTGCCATTGTTGTCTCTGATCAAACGTTTTGAAGACTTCGGTCTGAGAACGAACATGGTTAAGGTGCTTCTCTAATCAGTTGACACGCCTAGCAGACGATTCTAGAACCTCTGACTCCGTAAACACAGAGTTAAAGGAGTAGCACTCTTCCACATTTTGCGCGCCTTTCAGTGAATATTTCACCCAAAACTAAAACTTATTTTAGAGTGAATTGTCTTGGACATATCACGTGCATTTTACGTATTTTGTTTCACACTCATCTGACTGAATAAAAAATACATCACGGGCAGCAATCATTATAACAAATAAATCGGTCTATAATTTGTTGGAGGGGAGCTGAAAGGTTGCTCAGGCTAAAGCAGGTGAATTTTCTTGGGAGATTCACATTCGGAATCTTCAGCCAGCAAAAGCCTAACCAACAAGGTAGCGGGGTGGTGTTTTAAAACGGCAACTATTTACTCGGATAACACGCCCTTTAGAGAGAGTCAAATGTCCAAGGCACCAAATACACCTTGCGACCGCATCAAATCGGTAACCACAGTCAGAATTAGGAAAGTGCTCCTGGTTCGAACACCGCATAGAATAAAGATTTTTAGTCAACTTCCCTAGGTGAACTGCCAGTGATTGAACGACCTGGTTATAGCCTCAAATGTTGGCTTTCAGTTCTCTCACTTCGGTGGGTAAATACTGACACATGGTTTCCTCAGCACAGGCTACTTAAGACGCTTGGTTGTATGGGAGCATTTCGTGCTGAGCGAGGACTACCACTCACAACCATACTCAGGAGCTTGGAGACCATTTAACATTTAAATTAACTACTATGGGAAAAAAATGACCTCGCCGGTATTACGAAGCAGTAATATGTTCTCGGACACAACGAGTTATCTAACAATTTTCCCGCATTTTATCAGATGTCAGATGTTAGGTTATTACCATATCAATGTGGAGTCATCAGGAAACATTGAGCGTGGTGGTAATGTAGTCTGTGCCGTATCACAATTTAAAGGACGACAATTGTCACGATTCTCATTTCGCACGTGCTTTCTCTCTATATAACATCCTTTGAATTGTCCTATTCTCAAGTTGGAAGAATCGCGCATCAGAAACCGTCAACTTATACCCTCACAGAGCACTCTGGCGTTGAACTGAAAGCACTCAGCTTAAATCGCCTAGACTGCACTGGTAATTAATGAAATTGAAGCGGTATCGATAGTTACTTCTGCGTACAATGAGTCACTAATGCCATGCATTAAGAATGAATCTGAACCACGTTCCAATGTGGCATCTAACGTTCACATCCACATTCGGTGTTCACCTTTACCATGTGAAAGTTCAAACTCAGTCCCAGAACTTCACTCTGTCTCTTGCCAGTGGATATTATAATTGAGCCGAAATCCCGGATTAAAAAACAGTTAGTTTTCCAACATATGAAAACAGTCTGTTGGACCATGTCTGTTCATGATGCGAGATTATTCTCCATTTATGGAAGGGTACCTATAGCGAACTCAAGTCACATCACGGCATGCATATAGGCACTTTACATAGTAAGACAACCAACAGGAAACTTAAACCGGATAACCTCGATTCCCCGAGGGAACTGATTGCTGCCACTGAATTTGATTAGTTCAACGATGGGAAGATATCAATTCATTACCATCAGGTGATCACCTAGTGAATTTAGAATTCATTCATAGCACTCTCGTTAGATTCTCCCCTGTGCTTCAAATTTTTTCATGGACATAAAACGAAAGGCTAGACTATAACGAACAGAACACCCATACCAATCAGACTTGGCGACAATGAAATAAACCCGAATGTACACTCGCGCCCCTATCAGGAACAACCAGTCTCGCCAGCTGTGGAACAACCTGGACAAATTCTGTGACGCTGATTATGACCCTTATGGGTTTCACATCACACCAACACAGGTGAATCACACTATCACCAAACACATCCAGCACTAACCCAACAACTGAACCTAATTACCTCATACATGTTGACCTTTTTGTTTGCTACAGTTGTGATTGAAAACCTCAAAGAACTTCAACTGACCAAATCGGCTGGACCCGACAGGCTTCGAACATTGGCCCTTAAAAGATGCGTCGTGAAGCCAGTTCAGTAGATATATACGCGAACACGGAAGATTTCAGAATCGTAAGTATAACCCGCCATCTCTATAAAATTAAGTTGGCAACTTTTGAATCATTGTCTGCAACCCTAGGTCCTTGAAAACATACATACTATTTTTATAACAACGAGTTCCAGTGAGGATACAAACAGTCGAACTTGATGTTATTTTCCGTCTCATTCATTCAACTTTACCTATACTTCTGCTAAGGCATATAGAATGTTCTTCGTGAGTATAGCAACGCCTTCAATAGCAATAATAGACCAGTTATTCTCTTCTCTGTTGGATTACTCCCAAATCCGCCAACATGGTTAGAAGACTAATTTGCTGGAAAATGCCAGCTCACTTTCTACAACGGGCCCATTCCAATCCCCTTGCAGTAGTTTATTGGGTGCTGCATGGCGAAATCTTTATCTCTCTTCTCCTTTCCTTCTTGCATTCCGGACCTGCCAATCAGCACAAACTACTTCAGCATTAAATATACCGAAGGCATTGTTAGGACGGAGCTCACAGAACCCGGCAAGCCGCGCACGAATCCGCGTCACATCACAAGCACGCTTGTGACGCCCCAGGCAAGTGGATTCCGCATTGGATGACTAGGACGAACCAGACAGCTGTCATCCGATTGACCAATCAGAATGCCGAGGACGCGATCTGATGGGTGCATCACCACGTCGTTCCCGTATACCTAATTTACACATTCATATTCCATATTCGTCGTGTATATAGCAAATGAAGCGTGAACTGAAAAGCTAGGAAGCACAGGACAGCTGTTCCCACCTGGTTGGGTCTCATTAGCACTGCGAATCCATCGATACGACTGGGGATCGAACCCGGGACCTCACAAACAGGACGCAAGCCCGCTACCCACTCGGCCACCGGACAGCTGACCAAACAGTTTTTCGCTTTCCATTTGCACGATATAGCACAACCCAGCTGTCCAGTTTCCTAGCTTTTCGGTTAACGCGTCACTTTCTATATACACGACGAACTCACCTTTGAAATTTATATTTGTGTATCGAATTGCGATCATAGAGTACATTGTGACTGTTGTGCTCCAGTGTTTTTATCTCTCCCGTATTATTGTTGGGGGCTAAGAGGTGATCGTGTCGACCGTACGTCTAGGCAGAGCAAAACGGGCATCACAATCAGTCCTTAGTTAAATGCAAAGCTCCAATTAATCATTACCTTCTATATGTTTATTTGAGATGGGTCCTTTTAAGCTTTGTAAACCATAAATGCTTCACAATGCAATAATGTCCTATTCTGACTGCTGACGATGAATGCACAGCAGAAATAGAATGCAAGATCATGATGCCCGGGACACACTAAATGTGACACTAATTCATTATGTTCTTCTCATATTGATAGAGCTTCAAAAAAGAAGCGGCTCTGGCTTTGTGTCAATATTAGGATGAGGGAACGTCCCCAATTTTGTCTTACTTCCTTGCGTTTGCCCTATTTCCTACTCCGATCTCAACCGATTTGTGCGTAGAACCATACAACTCGCGTGCGAGCAGAGTTCAAAGGCCCAAGTTACTTCACTTTCATCTGATCAAAAAACTTTAATCCCTGCAACAGTTACTGTTGGTATTTTTCCCGGAAGCACATATCCACTAAATTTCGCATTTAGTCTATCTAATTCAACAACGCAGAACAAGGACAAGTTTTGATATACCCAAAACTACGAACCGTCGATCATTCTATACTTGGGTGTTAGGCACAGAAGATCTCACTGAAAACCAAGTTTACATAACTCCTCAGGTCACTATAAGTTTTACCTTCCCGAACATATGCATCATGTTTTATTCCTAATTTGTCTATATTTAACACTGTCTTTGAAGGTGAGCATAAGGCTGTAAACGTACCCGTCTGAAAGTGAATGAAACAGGTATATTGGTTTTCGGTGATTGCCAATCTGATCCTTTCTCTACTTTCATTTACCGAGGAGTTCTGATCACAGTTCGCTTTCAATGGCGGCTAGAAACGTATTTTATTTCCGAAGTGTTCTACAGAATTCTAGAACACTTTAAATTTCGTTTTTCCTCCACTTAAAAATTTTGTATATTGAAGCACAGAAGAAAAGAGTGGTTTTCAAGATCAATGTTCTTCACAGTACAAAGATCTTTATTCTTTTATTTTCATGTGATAAAAGAATTCTACCAGATTGGCACCTAGTAGAGGACATCTGTTACCCGTCCCCAAATAATTTTGTTTGTATGTATTCATCGGGGAATCTCCTGGGGAAATTTTACTTGGTGTTTGTGGTAGCGTGACAGAGAAACAAGACGATTTCCTAGATATATATAATTGTAAGAAAACACAGAGTAGCGAACAAGCTCGTTTGCGGTGATTCTTCTACAGGCTAATACATCAAAATTTGTAATTGTTCATTGCGCTTTTGCGGTGTGTCCACAAAGCGTTCGATCCACACGTTTGATTTGGGGGGTGCTGTATGTTCGCAGAAATCCGCAAACGGTGTAGATGACATTGTCCATCCCATCGTAAAATATTTTTTTTTACGTAGAAAGATTTTTTCTCAGCGGTTCAATTTTTTGACTGTTGAGACGTGTGGTTTAATCCCGCCGGTTATGATTATTTACAAAACAGTACTTTAGTAAGTACTAACTGTCCTGTCAATCGGATGATAACCCTAATTAGGAATATCATGCAGTGAGTTCTATTGAAAGAAAATTTCAGAGTACTCGGATAGCGTTTTGCTACAATGATTGCTCTATACTTCCAACTCTATTACGCAAGATGGCACCGGACTATCTACATAAGGAATACTTTGGCGTGGAGATAAACTCACTGATACGGTAAAACATTATGAACGACATTTTCATACAATAAGAAACAGATCCAAAAACTGGAACCCATGAAGAGGAGGCTACATAACACGACAGTGATTACATAACGAACTCTGAGCACGTGGTTAGAACACCAATGATAGTACTGATCTTCGCACACTTCAAACACATGCGGTCGATCGATTATGCCCAAAATAAAAGTAATCTGAACGAATACCTCATCCACAGATCTCACCCAGTCGATCTTAGAGAAACGTGGTGATGATAGGCAGCTTCGCTATTGCCCGGGTCAATTTCAAGCCATCGCTATGAGGACCTTATGTTATTAGACAGAAACAAGTTTACCGGTTTAATCAACTAACTCATAAAGGATTCGTACACTACAAAATATATCGCTGTACCTGAAAATGATGTTCAGTTCTTATAACTAGAAATTAGAATAGAATTATCAAGCCACTACTATTACATTCTTTATCATTCTCTTTATTTTTTCTTTAATCTTTCTCTTCCCTTTATTGCACAGGTAATCGTACAATTCTCCGAAAAGGGAAAGACGTCAATCAAAGGGCTTCCATACAACACATAAAACTGGGAAAGCCAGGGA
>UZAN01040706.1:16090-43401 GCA_900618425.1 Echinostoma caproni
GTGTTGTACCTTGCTTAACTGAACGTTTATTCGCTTGCATGTATATGTATTCGGGTTGGCATGGCTGTTATCACGTGTGCTTTCCTGTCAAGGCCACGGTGTGTGAGTCTCTGGTCTTCAAGACTCGCATTCACCTAGTTCTTCCAAGATGCATGCTTCAACCGGAGCGTTGAAAAGAGGGAGGAAGTAGAAAAAGGAGCATAATACGAACACCGGTTTACTTTCGAGCCGTCAATCTAATTTCAAACGACCTGGCCTCGCCCGCTATCGGTCATTTCACAGCCTGGTTTAGTCTGTCGTCCATCTTGTCCTCGGTAGCTGGCGCTTCCGGACGACTGTGTGCATGAATCTAGCCACGGGAGACGTGATGGTAATGAAGGGAGTCGAATTTGCATCAGATAGATGAACTTGATAAACAGTCATATGCCACATTCGTTTATTCGGTTTGTTTAAGTCTCCTGGAATCCGTTCACAGGGTAGTCTAATTGTGTATATGCAAGGGCGTGCACGCGTACACATGTCCATTAAGGTAGCGTCTTCAACTGCTAGACATTATCTTCGAGATGAACGTAGAAGAGCATTCAAAACATATTTTCATAGAATCATATCACTCCAGTTTCTCCAAATATTTCCAGATGCACACAGAACCCATTAAAACTATAAGAGCTGTTCATGTTTACTGGTCTAAAGTTTCTGCGTAGTTTGGAGAAGTGCTTCGTTTGAGTTTCCTTTTACCGGTACTGAAATAATTCAACACCAATCACTAAAATCAGTTTTAATGGGTTTTCTTTCCTAACGACAATTTGTAAACTGCAATCAAAATGAGTTTTGGGTTTCTGTTAGTGAACTAATACCAATTTACCCAGAAAATGTTCATTATGCAGTACACTTTATTCATATGTGAACATTTTCTGCAACCATAAACCCTAGAGGTCCTGTTTTAGAAAATCACTATCATCGTCAGTATCATCGTCACTGTTTTCATCATCATCACCTATCCATTTATAAAGACAATTCGAAATGGTTTTTATTGAATCCGAATTACTCAAACCTTAAATATCCTGATCATGAAAACAGCTTGATTGACTTGCCCCTAATGACTTAGTCAAAAAGGAACTTCGGTCTAACGCGATACAATCCAGTTGTTAACAAGACAATAAAAAATTCCACCCAACTGGTTACTCTTTGACTCTATTCGCGCGATTGGTGATTTACTGGCAGTATGTTTATTTAAAAATTACCCACAGGTCCTAATTTCTTTGAACTGAATGACAAGAGAATGGTGAATCCGTGATTCAGTCCAGAGTGGTCTGGAGAAGTACGCGGGTACGGTTATCGGACGACCAACCCGGTTAGCATCGGTAGCTGTCTCACACGAAGCCCTCCCCCCCCCTTATGTGTATGTGTGTGTGTTTGCGTGTGTGGATGTGTTTGCAAGTGGTTGTTGTAAAACGTAAATATCTTAATGAATTTTCCTTGTGTTCAAACCGCACTGATCTATCTAACCACAGTCAGAGGGGGTCCAGTGCACTAATAGATCTGTAAAACATCCCTTGATTGTGAAAATTACCTTCACTTATAAGTATGATGCAAACGCTTTTGGAAAAATATTGGCAGCAGCAGTAGCAGCAGCAGCAGCTGATGATGATAATGATGATGATGATGATGATGATGATGATGATGATGATGATGATGATGACGATGATGATAATGATGATGATGATGATGATGATGATGATGATGATGATGATGATGATGATGGTGATGATGTAACTGGGTGATTTTGGTTACATTTTTGCTTCCTTTCTTTAGTAGAACTGCAGATAAAGCTAAAATTTTGTTTGCACAATTTCTAATCAACTAATACTCTGATAATTTTGTTTAGCCGTACTTAAGGTATGATAATAACAATACTCTCTGTCCGTTAAAACCGAATACCTGCGAAATCCACAGGAAAAACCTATTAATTTTTGTAAACACTGTTGCGATCTAGGGCCTTTTCTGTTTTCATAATGTTAGTATATTCCGTTAGTAACTGGATATTGAAAAGGTTAATAGATTGTATTACTACGGTAAAATTGCACCCGATATTTTGAGATAGAAAAATAAGCATATTCCCCACAGTTAAATCGTTGGGGGTTTCTAAGTTAGCTAGTCCCGTCCCAGTTGGAAATGCAGTCGATTCTATTTTGAGAAACAGCAGCTGTAGAAAGTTTGCACCAGACGTGGAATGTTGCACATAGATTGTTATTTAGTTTGCACAGGCATGACCCAAGATTTTAACAATCCGTATTAGCGCATCTTCAAATTATGAATATACTGCATGCTCTTTCGAAACTCAGAACAGATTTAATTAGAATTGCACTCTGCTGAATAGTACAGTTGCTCTGGAATAGGAAGACGGTTGATCTAGGTACCGTTAACATTGGATCAGCAAAATGTAAATGACTTTTAACTTCCTTTTTATTTATTAAACATATAAATGCAGGGTCAACGTTCAGGAAGGTGAGCTGCGGCTATACAAAGGCTGTCTGGGAAGGCGGGTGGCGATTGAGCGGTTCGAACCCGGGACTCCCAGGTCATAACTTGGTGACCTAACCACTTGGCCACCACCGCCCAGGTTGAATAAGCACCCTTTGCGATATACAAGAACCAAAATTTCAATTTGTACCTTGAGGAATATGGGGTCAACCGTATCAAGCTAGATTCACAAGAGTAAAGTTGGAAGACAATACAACTCATTCTCGTCAGGCACCATAAATGTTGATGGCTATGCTGACTGGGAGCAGCAAGGGTGATAAGGAACTAACTCTGAGGAGATAAAACGCAGATAGTTGGCATAAATTTTAAGGGAACTATAAACATAGGATGGGAAAATATATTGATCAATAGGTTATCCAACGCATTGCGATCGTTTAACCCCAATAAAGTATTACTAGTGTTGTTAACCGTTTTAAAAACAGTGCAGCAAACTACTCTAATCGCTCTCAAGCCCAATTTGTGTACAAAATTAATGTGAATATATAGACTGAAGAGGGAGTGTATCTACTTTGAGGGAAACTGGAAAATAAGTAAACCGCCCTCGTCAGCACTGAGTACACAATCTGACTATGTATGCAAATTCCTTTAAGCATTTCAAACTTCTGCAGATGACTGTATACCACTTGAGCCTTGGATTTGCGTATAGACTATCCTTTCATTGTGTTGCCGTCGGTCTTCTTTTTGATGCTGGGACAGAAAAACAATAGACCGCACTTGATTCTTCATAAGGAAGCTCAATTAGGAGATAGCTCAGTTCGAAACTGGATGCATCCTTTTGCAGTTTGAGAGTGAAAAAAGCTCAGCAAAAGGAGCCACAGGATATGCTGAAAGTGTTCAAAGCGTGTGCCATACATCACAGTATCTCAAATCCTATGGCTTTCCTCCAGCTTCAGGTTTAGATCACCACTAGTTAAACTGGGTAGAAAGCACGATGGGAGACTCGTGACGAATACCACTACTGATTTTGTAAGGACTGCTTAGATTGCCAAGGGCCTTCATTCGATCGGAACTGTGTGAGTTGGTCAACCCTAATAGGTTACCATAATTCTGAAACACTCCGTAACAGATAAGAGAACCGTATGGGGCAGCGAACCGACAATAGTACCTTCTGCGTGGACATTTCTCCACACTCTGTGTTAATAAGGGAAGTTCACTCTCTTTTTATCTAACTTTCTACCTCACTCAGGCACACTTATTTTTTATAGATTGTCAGCTTCACAGCAACCAATCAAGTTCGATTCAGTGTATTTTGCTGTACGCCGATTTAGGGGGTGGAGCTCGATCAGTCGAGCCAGACGCGTTTTGTCAAAGTGGGTCGGTTTTTTGTGGGACGTAACTGAGGCATTTGATGTGACGTGAAAAAATAGTGCAATACAACCACTGCTTAGTTGGCATTCAGCCTACTACCTACAGGTATATTTTTCCCCCAAGGCACCAGATGGTGAAGTATCAGGAAAGCCAATATGTGGACTACGATCGAAATCAAACAGCTGTTAATTAAATCACGAATCGGAAACGGTTCATAGATCATAAAAATCTAGAAGCTTGTCGCAAGTTAGGGTAGCTTTGTGATTTGATTAAAATCAAACATATGTGAGGAGGATCGGCCAGGGTATAACGTAAAATGAACCCATAGCAAAAATAAATAAACAAAACTGTCTACAATTAAAGAGGATTATTAAAGTAGACTGTATGAGAGATTGTATCATGCATCAGGTGAGAAAAGAAACGAACATCCTGCTCTCCAGGTTTGGTTACGGTGAAAAGTAGATCAAACCGCCGTTGTCACCGGTGCCTATTCGATTTGCATGCGGATATTCAAACAGCAGTTCATGAACCATTTGGTATCATGGGTACAACAATCAAAATAACTCACCGTTAAAATACGCGCAATTCAAACCGTGTTGCCAGAACTAAATGAGAAATATCCCTATTGTTCTAAAATATCTTCATCCAAACGTGCCTGAGCATAAGACAATGATCTGCATTGTTTAAATTCTCCGTTTCGTGGTTTATTTGTCCAGAATTTGATTTCTCATCTACTAGCACACGCACAAAGAATGCAACACAGATACAGTTTTGCATCTATCTTACTCCGTGAGTGTATACATTCAGCAATTCATTTCGATTTTCGACCGTAAAATGGAGCTCAGTTAAACTTTTCTCTAAACAGTAAGCTATCGGGAGACAAGGAAATTTCTCTAACCACGGGAAACCGTTCTGAACTGAACGTTCCTCTCGCAGAACATCCTTTTATAACAGTTTGATGAATATATACCCTTGAGTAAAAAGGTTTTATCTGCTTAGAAAATTCAGTGAAACTAGAAAACACATGGTTTTATCTGGGGTAAATAGGAGATCAAATTAGAATTACGATCATATTTGTGCACCGTCTCAGAAGATTGTGACTATCGTTTTTTCAAAACGAAGTTTGTTTCGTGCTATACCTGTACAGAGTAGAACTTGTGCTCCAATGGAACAACAATGGAAAACGGGACAGCCACCATTCTGATTTGACTGTATCACAAACAATGGTATATTTTAGAAAAAGACACTTACCGAGCTTCTTTAAGTCGGGATGCGCAGGATGCGTTATGCTTAATTTAAAGCGATCAAGTTGCATCTGATCATTTTTTATCAATCAGCTGGACTGAGAGAGGCGAAATGAAATGCCGTTTAGTGTCAGAGCTTCTGCAGGATGGTGGTAAGCTATTGAATCATGCATCATCGATAAACGATGTTAGCATCGTGCGATTTTCAGTCAAAAGATTCGTCGAAAATAGGGAACCCTTTTATTTAAAATTTTAACTTTTACGTTTGAAAAACTTCAAAACAATTTGTCAAATCCGACTTATCAATCCTGAGCGCAGTCAACAAAAGGAGGTCAACACTAAAAGTTCATTATTAACACTGCTGACTTTTGCCAAACATGAAAATGAGAGGTCAGTAGGCAAACACTTCGTTATTTCAAACCCATTGGGGTTTCTATTAACTTGGATTCACTCCGGATCCCGGTAACACCTCGTGCTGATTGACTGACCCGACATTCGGCTGAGAAAGGTTCCGTCTTACCACCAGATGCCCATGGTTTTGTAAACTAGTTTGTGTGTGTATGTTTGTCTATCTGTCCGTCTACCCACCTACCGGTCTGTTTGCCTACCTGTCTTATCATTATTCGTTGATCAAAACTTATGAAGCTCACTGTCAGACAACAAACACCTGTTGCGTAAGGCATGATTGACTGCTTTGCCAAGGCCAACGAAGCAATGATCGTATCAATCGGGCAAATAAACTGAACAGTTCAGTCGCATTATGTACTGCATGTGTGCGTTTTCTGACATGAACATGGGTGTATATTTCCATTTGCTTGTGTGTAGCTACAGACTTGGTGACCATGAAAGTGAAAACGCGAATGAATCTGTGGGTTTGATGTTCGATAATGAAAGCTAAACGCGATCTTGTCTTTGGCAGTTGGGAAGAAATCCAGTTATTTTGTCCCCCAACTGGGTTTCCTCTCATTACTCAACCTCATTTTGGATTGCATGAATACAAAGCGACAAGATATCCACAAATCATTGTTCTGAATAAACAAATAAACTTCAAACATTCATTTATTTCATACAGAACAAATTTACATTCAAGATTCCGGAAGACGGACACGACCAAATAAACTATATTAGGGAAACCAAATTACCAATAAAGTCGAACATTGGAGTTGGGGTTTAACCACAGGGGATAAGAGACAATGAGTTGCCAACCTAAAGTGCATGATTATCAACAAATAAGTGTGCGGCCATCTCTTTCTTCTGATTGATTTTTAAACCCATTGAATTTAAATTTGAAAGTAATATCACAAATAAAGTAAACAATGAACCTCACATTTATTCTGTAAGTAGCGAAGCGTTCATGACAGTCCTTCTTCCATTTCATTTTATTGTTTTTCCTCTGAATATCTTCGCAATGTTGTAATCGACAATCAAACAGTTGCTTAAGATGCGAGGGATTCGCCACGAGTGAAATCTGAATTCCATGGAAAAAATGAGTGAATTTCGAATGTTGTGTTTGAAGTAGATCATTTAATTTTCACAAACACTTGCACTGTACATTCTAAATAATTCTAGTTGTTCAATTAGAATCTTGATCGTTGATTGTCTAGCTCAGTGGTCGAGGGTTTGGGCCCCCGGCTGGATGGCTCGTGATTCAAGTCCCGACTGAGACACAGAAAGTATGCAATGCTGATGAATCACAACAAAAGAACGAAATGAATGTCCGTTGTGCTTATTAGAAAATACACTCCCAATACTTCTTCAGTTCAACATCTGCAGTATCTACTCTAATGGTGCCAATTTAATGACACAATGAAAATAGAAAAACGACTAATATTCGAGCTCGGAATATTTGAGTAACTTTATGAGAAAAAAAGAAAACTCATTCAAAAGATGGAGAAAACTATCGTTCTGATTGTGTGTTTAGACTACCTTCAGTTTTTACGATGAATGAATGTAAAAGCTTCATCTCATATGACCAGAATTGCACTTGTTCTCCCTGATCGGGCATGTGACACGTTTCCATTCCACCATTCAGATATTTCTATGCTCCGAAGTATTACCAGACAGAAAAGAGTTCTATACGTATAGGATTATCACACGTAGACTTTCCTTTTTTGATTGGTCTATGCGTAAACATTAACTGGGTTGTTTGTTGATTTTCGCTATGCTATGCACATCCGTATTTTTTTAATTTTTGCTCAGTTCGAGTGATGAACAGTAGAACGAGTGAACCAGATGCGGAAACGGGTCTCTTAGTAAGTCCAGGACTTGGAGTACCAAACCACACTGTGCTCCATCCGAACATGTTTGTTACCGAGTCCGATCGTGCAGAAGCTCCCGAGCAGGACAATTGGATGTTTCTGACGGGGTTAGATCTGTGAGGCGTAGGTCGTTCGGTTGTGGAGGTGAAGAACACTGGTGAGAATGGAGATGATCTGAGTAGAAACGGTACTCAAATCGGTTGCCTCTATCTGTACCCGTCATTTATTTCATCTCTTTATGTACCGATATCATCTAAGTGGACAAGCTGTGCTCACTTCTCACTGATTTCAATTCTTATACAATTCAAAGTTCGTTTTTGACCTTTTGGTTCACTGACTCGTTTACAGAAGGGGTGACTGTCTCAGTGCACAGTAATCTCAATGGACCGTGTAATCGTAGTTGACACTCCTCTGTTAGTGCACAATAGCGTGTGCGAAACCAGGAGCATTGCATCTGGAACAAACTTTCATATCCATTCACTTGTATTCTCTACCCATGACGAAGGTAATGTCATACCTGTGGCAACGCCGAAAATAGGCATTTGTTCTCTGGGGGAAACTGCCGATCACTTAGTTCAGTTAGTTGCGTGTATTCTTTCTAATATCTATTATAAATTATAAAATTACAAATTATATTATATTAAAGACTAGTATAAAAATGTAAAAGTAAATACCCAAGTTCAGTTTGTTAGAGTTCAGAATTTGGACTCCATATCATTGAGAATATAAAATTTTTCTTGGTTCGCAACCCTTTTCCTTGAGAAATACATTCTTCTCTGCCGTCTTTTCACCGGAACACTTACAAAAGCCCCCTATAAATACTAACTCTCGGTATCTTGCTAACCTTATTTCAGTGGGGAAAAAACAAGCAACATCCCTGGTAAAAATTCCCCAGGGCACACAGATACTAAGGGATGTGGTAACTGTTCATTATTTAATGCCGAACCGAAACTTAATCCTATTATGGTATCCCACACATTCGGTAGTGTGTCAACTTTGTGCCTCTACTACAAAGACTTCATGGTCGCAATTGTTTTATTCCAAAAGATTATTTTTATTCACTAGATATGACGAAAATGAACTCCGTCCTTTACAAAGTTACATTGGTCCAACATTTCATTCATTATATCTTCCCCGGATACCGCACTCATTATGCCTGGCTTTCCCAATCACGCAGAGTAGCGTGCTGTTATTTACCGCAGACCTCGGATTTTATGAAAGTAACTCTCTGCGTAAAGAGGCTGACCGTTCGCTCTCATTAAACTCTTACTCAATCCGCTGATGGTTGCATACAGTCATTCGTCAATGTATCACATCACCATTTGAGGGTCACTGATGTGATTCTGAGTTATCCATTGTGATTTAGAAGCTACTAACCGCAACATGAACAGAGAGTACCGGATACGCATGCCTGATGAGCGGCAATAACTATAAAATCGGTCGTGTTCTTCCGGGAACATTTTTTTATTCATTTAGATACTACGTGTCACGAAATTCATTAGGTGTAACGATCATCTGCTCTTTCAAGTAGCCGTCAATCAACGCGGTTTCGCATGCCTTTCCTAGAATGCATATGTGATTCACTATTAATCTTCATATTTCGACCTCTTTGTCAGCGTACCAAGGTGTTGGCAATGTATTTTGTCCTCCCACATTAATATTGCTTGTATAATTCACTGATGGCTGACTCCATCCCCGTCTCAAGAGCTTCGGTTTGGTGATAATTGAGTCTTCCAATAAATATCGATTTACGGTGGTTTTCCCACATTCAGGTTTTCATTAAGAAAACTACAACTTTCCTTTCAACTCCACAGACTAAGACACTTGAAGGCTAAACAAACCGACAATGATCCGTTTATGCACCAGTATATCTTACACACTTTGATTCGATAAAATCCAGTTATCTTCCTTGGTTAGTTCAAGAAAGATTTCCAGAAGTTATACCATAGTTTATTTATCACAAGTTGTCTGGTTGTTATCTCTTTTTACTTCCTCAATAGACTATTATGTTTGATCATTACATCGGAGTCATTGAAAGTTTGCAAACAAGAGTCCCACTAGAATTACACATCCCTCTAATCATGATCTATCTGAGTGTCACTCACATCCATCGGCACGGTACCAATACATAATCCTGCGTAAACGTTTACCGTGATTCCCCAGTACCATTTTAGCTGCTGTTTTAGGTAGCAAGATAGCAATCGTAGATGAGTTACGTTTTTTGTTCCTTTCTATCCCAGTTGGTTTGGTATTATTCTCATAGGCTAATGATTTACCTGTATACGTTTTTGCTGAAAGGCAAGGGTTGCTTGACTTTAGAGGTGTGAATACAAAGGTAAAATGGTGTGAATATTTTGTTTTTCTAGGACAGGTTAATTTAACACGAGAATTTCACTTTTGATCAGTATTAAAAGTGCCCTTGGAAGCACTGGACAGCTGTCTCTTTCAAGGTAAGTAACGTTGACAATCAGTATATTGGGATTTGAACTAAGTTTTCCTGGTCTGAGGATTAGTATATTGTTGCACATCAGCATACTACTGTCAGTTGTTGATGTTGCTTACACCCCATCCTTTATCGAAATCGCGATGTCTGTTACAACGACAAGTGTTGCCAGCACTCCGTTTTTGCCTGTATTACTACATTCAAACAAGTGATGAATGTGCTATAAATAAACTGTTTAAAATTTCAATTCCTCATGTGTTTGACATGCTCCTTTCTAGGGAATCATACATGGTTAGAATGTGAGTGTTTCATATTATACAGAACAAAGAGAATGCGAACTGCAAAGCTGAAAAGCACTGTGTAGCTATTTCGAACGCATTCAGTTTCGAAACTGGGGTCAAGCAGTTAGCATGCTTGCATTCCACCTGTAAGGTCCCCTGTTGGTAGGATTTGCAATATTGATCAAAACAAATAAAGTTATAGCAACTGTGCAAAGCTTTTGAGCATTTTATTTTCCCTTTTCCCCTGATAAGTATCCTCCCCAACGAATCGTGCAATCTCATCAAATCCTACACTACTCCTTCGTAGAACATGAGCAATCACGTTAGTCGTGGCAATGGAACTGTCAAATTCCTGTGTGCGAGTTAATTTTGGATTACCATCAAAATCTGGCACTTTATTTCACCCTACTCAGTTCGGTGAACTCTGATACTATTAAACTGTGTGAGTAGAAAGATTTTTCGGTCCGCATGGAGATAATCACGAAAGGTTATAATAAAATCTGCCAACCTATTGTCCGTCAATTATTCCCAACAGAATATCACTGAGTTCCAAAACTCGTAGAGACTTAAATCGAGACGGGCGTTTTACGCTGACAAACCATTAATGATGTAGTGTATTTCTGGACTATTCTTCATCAATGCTTGTGCTTGTGTACGTAGGGATTCGCTTGTCCTCATCTACTGTAAGCAGTCGGTCGTCGTCATCAGTCACTCAAACATTTGTTGTGTGAGTTGTGCGTTCGGCCACCATGCTCTCGATGTTCAATTCTATCCGCCCTCATATGGACGCACACCAAGCCAAGCCACACCGCGCCACGCCATGCCATGCCACGCCACACTCGTCTACGCCAGTCTTGTCGTTGAAACGAACACAGTTGTCCTCTAGTTGAGTCCATCATTCGAGGACGGGTCGCACGCAAACCAGGCAAGCAGACAAACAAACAACACACATCTGACACCTCCAGCTGTGCTCTCAGGCCACACATGGACACAGATTTCCCACGTTCTACAGCGTCTCGCAGGCGATTATATGTGCATACATACACACACACACATACAAAACGACAAGCAAATTCACACATTACACTTTACACATACCTGTCAATCCAATTCGGGTCCAGAAATCGGCACCAGGTCAAGCAAGCCGTCATCAATCACACAACATAAGCACAAATTCGGACCTGTTTTGAATTGAGCGTGAATGAGCGAATAAATGAGTATGTGCGTGAGTGAGTTCGTTTACCAAACCGAAAGCAATGGTCAACGGAGAGTCTGAACACACTGACAGAAATCCACATACGGATACCCATGCGAAAAAGAAAGGTCAAATGCACAAGGACCGAACAAAACGTGAGCCGTTGTTTGTGTGTTTGCACACATGGACACTCGTTATGAGCAGGACAGAGCAATTTGTGAATGGGTCAGGCTGTCAGAGCAGGTAAAGATTAGACAGCTATTAGAATCTCCGGTAAAAGTATTTATCTGAGCTCGGATGACCAGAGTATCACCGTGCGTCGAGGACATGAACACCTGAAATTTCCCCCGGTTGTTTGTCTGCTTGTCCGTTCACACATCGACGACCAGCAAATAATGGGGTGGATTTATGCAGTAAATGACCTCAGCATATGAGATGCCGTATGCCATCGAATGATGCTGCGTGTCTGCGTAGAATGTATGGATCGGATTACAATCAGTGTCCGTGATTTCGTTCGAATTACCTAACTAGACATAAATGCAGTGAGGACAAAAACAGTGGTTCTTTTCCGACTGAACTTGAGTAGATCCCAATAAACACAAATGCGACATTCCCCGAAATGATCGATATTTTACAAAAACACTTTTTTCACTGGTCTTTCATTTGTGCTCCCTTTGTCCTTGATGAGGGGAACTCTAACGAAATGATAGGTCTAAAAACCCCATCATGACGTTCAACTTTTATAATTTGAGTACTGGTAATTGCACCCTTTCTCTCTCTCGATCTCTCGCTCAGTTCGCCTCTCGCACAACTCTAACCGGAAACCACATACTGTCCAAATAGCCTTTTACACCATGTATTCTGTACTCGCTCTGCTCCCTTCGGTTAGAAGGATTGAAAAGGGGCTATGGCTGAAAACTGCTCATATTCATCTTCTTGTCGTAGCAATGTCTGTGATCACTCTCTCTCTCTCTTTGTCGTCACGTACCTGGACTGCCTTCCTTCCACAGCTTTACCAATCTTTCTTCAATCATAATATTCATCTATTTGCCATTCATTCCCGTTGCTGCTGCTGTATGCTTCATTACAACAACAGAATTAGTAAGTCGTTATGCGATACATCACTCCATAAATCCCTGTAATGGAACGCTATTGAAATCTTTGCAGTGTCGTTTGTTACTCCTGGTAACTTTCTGGACCTCCATGACGGAGAGGCGAATAGTGGTGGTCTCATTCCGACGAAGGCTGTGTTCTGTAGAACATGCAATGGCTTTTAAAATACTGTTTGAAAAATGGAAAAAAATAGAGTGGTTGGAGAAATGCATACCATGTGGTCGTTTTTTTATATGTAGACTTTCATCAGGGACGATAAATACAATGAAAAGAAAAACTGAAATCACACTCCGGAGTATGAAAGTCGGGGATGGGGAAATTTCATGCCAACTATTGTGACTTTTTATATGAAGGACGCTTGTCAAACGAAAAACCACAAAGTTGCTAAGAGTGCACGTTGCAGAGCTCACATTGTTGATGGATATACACTACTCACTATTCCTGGTGAGAATGAAAAACCTGTATAGTGGTTCTAACGCTTCGTCAAAGATACATGTGACATGTTTTCATCGCGTGACAGGTGACACCTTGAAAAATGATTTATTTGCCTACTAGGGTTTGAACAATGCGGCTATCACTTCCATTGATTTTCACCGTTGAATCCATATATGTCAATCTGATGTTGCAGACAATTTCCAATATTCATTCCGAATAGTTGACTATCTTCGATTAGTTTAAGCTAATGATGAAGTGGTAGTAGAAATTAGTTCTCTTAAAGTTTCTGCGAATATTTTAGACTCTCTTGCCAGCTTTTCGAACTAAAATTCCGCGGCTGTGAGTGACAAAAGTGCTTTACAAAACACTGGAACCTTCGCTAAATGCAGCCAAAGGCATAGTCCAACTGTACCTCTGACTAAAAAATTAAAAGGATTTGGTCTCCAAAATCAAGTCAAATCTCTTTTACTGAATAGTATTACTATGATATAGAGGGTTTTACCAAGGGAATCAAAGTATTAGTCTGAAATCCAATCGCTGTGAATAAGCAGTTCTCGATCGTGATATACCGCACAAAATCTTCATCGCTAGATGTAACTTCCCATCACTGTGCCTAGCAGCACAGTAATCCGCTTTTCATTGAATTAAAATTTAACGAAGAATTTAAAGAAGTATATCTGCAGTTGTATAATTATTTTACTCTTTTTACAGTGTTGAAGCCTTGCCCTAGTTATGTTTGTTTTAATAAGCATGCGCATATAAACATACTCTTGTCCGGGAGTAGGAGTTCATTCTGCCCCCGTATGTGTCAGCTATGCACTCACTTCTGTCCGAGCCTTAGCTATGAACTAAAATGCGCATGATGCGACCCACGGTTCTCCAACTATACAACACCAGATCGGGTAATATCAGAGAATCATTGGCAATGAAGTAGGTAGCAGATCCAAGGGAATTTTTCATAACCTCAAACACAACATGTGGGTGCAAACAGCGAATGGTTTTACATGGTGAACATGGTGAGTCAGGAAACTGTCTGAGGTTGAAAAGAGAATTTAATTTATTTCACCTTAGCATTATTAAACTGGCTACCTATTGGTCTTTTTTATTCAGTTCTGTACCTATTGGAAAACCGTTTGCTCAACTCCTTCACCCGAGGCGTTTTACGATGAGTCACACGTCGCTCGCTACAATGCTTCTGCCCACGATTGTAACAAAAAAGTTGACGGTTTCGCTTATTGACCAAACTGACAAACTAAATCATCAGCATCAACTTTCGAGTTGCACAGAGTATACATGCGTATTCGACGCGGTTCGTTTGTACACGAACTGGTCTCGCAGTCCAGCTATCGTGATTCATAATCCTTGGGATTTTCAACCATAGTAAGGAAAACACTCGACCTTGTTAGCTGGCGCCAAAACTGATCTGTGTCGGCACATCCTAAAAGGGTTCATTATTTATACACCTATGAACAAATCTTTCCTCATGAAGGCGCCAGATAATGTGTAACTACCTCCACGCTCTAATCGTTTTGACCCTGAAAGGCGGGAGATGCTGACTCTGAAATCTTCAGCACAAAGCGGTATCCTGATCTGTGCTTTAAGCATATATTCGTTCCATGCACGTGGACCAGGTAACTTGAGGTAGATTTTACAGGAAGTTCGCCGAACTCGAACTCTTTATCTTATCATCCGAGAAAAGTGAGAATACTAAGGAGATAATCACTTCCACGGTTTCGCCAGCAATATTGCATCTCTAGTGCAAATTACTTTTCAGTTTTCACTTTGAAAGTTGTACAAATTCTAAATTTACCATGAAACTGTTCAGGACAATGGTTTAACTTTTAGCTCATTATTTGCAAAGCTCTTAGTTTTCTTCACTACGCCCGTATTTTTTTACAATGAGGATCATATGATACACTATAGGCTACCGTGACAACTCAATCGCAAACAAACTCACGCAGTGGCAAAAACGTAGCCAATCCCCGAGACAACAATTGTATGAAAACAAGTATTTTGGCTGTCGATTTCATTCATAGCTCCTGAATAAATATGACGATTAACCAAATCAATGTATGTTCCTATTATTTTCGATCGCTGGAAAAGTGACTCCTGCGCATGGAATAGAATAGGTTAGCGGACTAGAGAATCAATTTTTGCGCTACCGTGGTTAGATAGCCCTTCCCAAAACGCAAGCGTAAATCTTTTTGGGCTAGTCTAGTAAATATTAAGTAAACAAGGTATGGTACAAATAGTTTATCTATAGACACTTCATTCAAGGATTTCAAAGCAAAAAAAGCAAAATCAAACCGGAAATTATTGTTTTCTTCTCGTTGCGGTCAATCCAAACATTCCTATACAAATCTAATACTGTGAGCATGACGCGAAATTTCTTCGATTACTCCGTTCAAACTTTGGATCTGACACCACGAAAAAATATTGATATCCACCCATCCCACTGATGAAAAGTTTTGCATATCGTACAAAATCTGATAGACTAAATACAAATATGAATGACTGTATTTATTCCCTGTATGCACACATACACTGCATGTGAAATCAATTTTCGGTAAAGAGCCGCGGCCGACGGAGGGCTCCCAAACAACACAGGGATCACGAACTACATGAGAATAGGCTGATAGCCAATGCTACCCAAACACCGACAATCGTATTATTCCTTGAAAGTGAAATTATTATTTGTGTTTCTCTCCTGATGAACGATCGATATCAAATGAGTAAAATTCTGGGAGTGAAATGTTGAGTGAATTTGACTGATACCTGTTTGACTTCTTTTCACGTAGGTACATTCTGCTATACTCCATCATCTACATTTTTAGAAAGGTACTTTGTCAGCAACAAGTCAAAGGAAATGATATTTTCATCATCTAACACCATTGTGACAACTATTCTGAACGAATTACCCAAGTTTAAAGATATCCCCCTGACTCTAAAATCTGGTTTTCACCGTGTTAACTCAGTTTTTTAAGAGACGAATACCTCTCTGTTATTGGTAAAACGATCGAAAAGAAAGCTTCTCGTTGGTGAGAACCTATGCTGACTAAACACATCTGATCAATTAATGTAGAAAACAGCGATCAATTAATCAATAAATCATGTGCGAATATGTAATGCATGCTTCTGTAATGTGTTTCCTGATGGCGTTCCGGGATAACAAATTGCGCTATATTGTATTACATAACTTGGGGAACTACAAAGACATGCTAATTCAGTGTTCAAACGACGATTCGAGTGTGAAAAATTCTTTTGTAAGGTTACCTACCACAAGAAATGATGTGACAATAAGAAAATTTGGCAAATCAATAATTTACGGAATGTTGAACACACGCAAATAATAATAGAAGGACCGCGGCGAACGACTGTAAAACTCGATGTAAGTGAGTATGAATATTGTGTAACGAAGTAAAATAGGAGAAAAGTAGAAATCATGGGTGACAATTGCGCTTATCGTAGACCTTCCGAATTAGATAGGACTGATGTCCAAATTCATGAATGTACTCGTGGATGTGAGTTGACCGATGAGAAACGTTGATTGTTCCGACTCCGGCTACAGAATTATTATTTATCACGTTAGGTTTGGTCTTAATAAAATGATGATCGGCAAGACAGTCAAACTCCAGAATTATTGGTTAAAGCACCGATAGTCGTCCTGCACTACTTACTACACTGCTTTTACTTCGTTGAATAGTTTCGATACCAGGCAAACAGCTTACCAGAGTTATGGCTCTAATGCCGACTTGATGAGAGTTAGTTACTCAGGATACGAACAGCTTAAATTTAAATAAGATGACACAGAGCGAAACATTTAACTTGCAACAGTTGGTTAGTATTTTATGAACGCCTCTTCATCATTGATCATCAACCGAAAAATCTGTTTAGCTCTACTATGGTTACAATAAAACAATCCTTTAATTCGATTGAAGATGATATGAAAATCTAATAATCGCTTCTTAGTGGACGCACACTGCTCGCAAATGTGAATAGTAACACATAACACTAGGAATAAACGAATGTTTTTCAGGATTTAATTTCAGTCTAAAGAACACTCAATACCGGTAAAATAAGTCTCGCAGAGCTCTTTGGGGATTTTTTAATATTGTGCAACCAAGAGACATTAGCATCCAATGTAGACCAGCTCGATCTGTAGGCGAACTGGAGGAGATTCTCTTGGATATCGGCAGATAATTGCAGCCAAAAGACAGCAATCAAAACCGGCACATGAAAATGTACAATTAACGGTTGTCAAACTGAAACTGAATGCGGCCTTTTCAGTTAATTTTGGATGAATGAATTTCAGAACTGTTGTTGGGTAGTGCTTCTCTATCGATCGCTTTTTCATAGCAATGACACTGGCTTGTCGTCATTAGCCACCATTGAAGCATGTATCCATGAATTCATTGTTTTAACCGGGAAATCAGTGGCGTACCTGGGAACAGCATGAAGTTGCTCATCAGGCTTTGGATAGGATTACGCTTTGAATAAAAAGGGAAGCAATGATATTTCCTAATTACATCATTCTTCAATTTCAGATTTGAAAATATTATTTTCTCAATAGAAATTCGAAAAAGGAACACAGGATTGCAAAATTTTACGATGAGTTTCTTGGCTTCTTTTGAATCATCTCAATTGGTGCTTAATTCAGAAAAACAAAGGTTGATACACCTGACTAAACGGAATCCGGGAGAGAGGAAGCAATCTGATACATTACCGGACTAGAGATAGAGTAACATAAAATTCTTTCTGTTTTCACATGTGGAACTTTCGTCGCTTGATCGCAATCGCCTCCTTAAGTCAAAGAAACCCTGAGCCTCGAGTCGAATATATAATTATGAATGATTTATCGCGATCGGTCTGATGGCGATCGATGTCGTAGGAATTTTGTGCATTTGACTTGTGTTCGGCCGCGAATGTGTCACATTCCCTGTGTTGAGTCAGTTTGAACACATTTTGTAATGGTCTCGGCTACTGGATGACGTAAGTGCCTCTCTGTTCTACCGTCGTAGGGAGTCTGCACCCTTATTCGAACTGATAAATAAATCCTGGTTTGGAGAGGAATTTTTGACCGGTGGCGTTGGTATCCGGGCTGCGCTGTAATGACAGAATCTGAAGGCATCAAAGAGGTGTGCATAGCAGACGAATTAATTTGTTTACGCAGCACTTGACTTGCATCATCGCCCTTGCATGGTGGTTCAAGTTTAACCTCAAGCTTTCCTACTGAAATAAATGAAATCCTTATACAGGTATAGTATGCCTTCGGATGATCGGTGGCATCCAGTGCACGTTCAATGTGTTTTAGCGCCTGCTGAATGTCCTCAGACGTACGCATTCGTCTAGCTCGATTGCCGAGTGTTCGAACGCTCCAGGTTTGTAGTGAGTGAGGGAAAACTGTGAAAATGGCCGTATTGTCCAGTTCGCACTGAGTTCCGATGCACTATGATAGTTTTAAATCGAGCCATCTGGTCTGTGAGCAATGCGTTTGTCTGCGAACGACAGCCATTTATCCGATTCATTCCCTAGTGTGAATCGTATGTTTTGATCCAAACCGTTCAAAGCTGTTCCGTTTCAGTCGCATTCGTTGTGATGACTGGCCTATCATCTACTTAAAGCCGATTTAACACCACCTGCTTGAGTTCACGTTCAGATCTATTTTCCAGGTGAACCATGGTTATATCGGCCATTATTGGACCCGGTAGGTCATCAATTTCTCGATTAGATCTTATTCAATGTGTGCAGTATCAACAATCGTTCCGCTTTCGATAACAAGACTGCCATTTTCATTTTCTTGTTTATTCGTAGCTGAAAATTACTTAGATGGTTTCCGCGAGTGGAAAATTGCTAAACAGAGGTTTCACATCCAACGAGATCGTGTGGGGGTTTCTGGTTTTCAACATATTCATTGATTCACCCAGTTTGAAGCTATCTCTCACTCTTTATCTGGACATCAAAATTGTCTTGAATCACAGTAAATTCACAAGACATCTCGTCATACTATGCGGAGGAGAATTGAGCGTTAATAGAATTGACCGTAGGGGTATGGGTTTGTTCGGCAGTTTAGGCACACTGTACATTTCAGAATACTGAGATCCCATCGATTTAAGTTTTTCACAGTGGTTACTTCAAGGAAATAACCTGCAAGAAACTGAATCTCGTTTATAAGTTGTCCATTCAATTCATACGCACTGACAACAATTTCGCACTAATTTGAACTTGGTTACGTCGTGTAGAATTTATGTCATTTGTTCTTCTCAATCAAAAATGACATCGTCACAGCTCCTGATTTCCTGTTGGGTTATAGAATGAATATATTTTTATTGATCTCCAATTTTCTAAAGGCTTCCATGTGTTCCTCTTTGAGGAGGCATCGCTGGTTGGCTAGAGTTATTTAATATTGATGTTCAAAATTGACCAGCTTGAGCCAAATTCTAACATCTTCTTTATTAGGAGTTAATTTTTTTCAATTGATCGAAGAAACTTTTGAATTGCACCATTTGAGATGCAGTTAAATACTTTCGAAAATGCATCGTGCCCATTTGGAATTTTGTGTTGTTCGCTTAAATCTCAGATTGGATGCATGCAGTGCAAATGAGATAAGCGTCGTTTGATGGTTGAATTGAGGCTGCGTTGATCTTATCGATATTCACTGCTTGGTTCACAGACTTCAGCTTCTGTCCGCGAAGAAGCCCGATACCCTACCAGGAATGTCTATTACTGCAATCTTCAAAACCTGCTTATAGTGCTCTCCATTTATTAATCATACACTTAACCCATATCATAAATCTACGACGCAAATAGAACACAAATGAGCATGTTATTAGAAACGGAAAATAACCCCTGTGATATTTTGTAACTGACTACAGAATTGTTTCATTTGGAACTATACCTGCGAAGATAGTTTGGAATCCGAAAGACATAACCTGAAACCTGTTTCTTTTTCTGAAACTCTGCAACTTACCAAAACAACATAACTTTGATCTTGCATGTTGGTTTACTATCAAAAACCGACATAACTGGCTACAAAAGCAGTAAGCTTGCCTGAAAATAACGACAAAACTGATTTAAACCATACACTTAAATACTGGAAGCACTGTAGAGCTATTCCGATCCCAGTGGACCTCAAAAGCAGTGCAAACCCATCGACCCAACTGAGAACCGAACCCGGAATTGGACCCACCTGATCACCGAGCGATCGATCCGGCCGATTTATACTGTTCACACATAGTGTACCGGAATCTATGTTTGTTAGCTAGGTTCCCGCATTCAACCTCACCTCAGCAACAACCTCATGGGTTATAAATCGATCGGGAAAGGTTGGAATGTGGTTCGCAGGAAAATCACACTAACCGTTTTGATAGAGTAAAATTTCAGGCTATGTGATTCTGAAGCCCAATTACGACTGATATGGTTGAGGCACGATGGGATACTATAGACCGACGTGATAAAATGCTCATGTATATTGGTCATATCACATTAGAGAATACCTTCAACAGTTGTTAACGCAGGATGCAATATTGAAGGGAGTTCAGTGGATTTTCTCATGCATCACATAAAGCGGTTAGTTTTATTGCATGACTATTTTCGTATAGTATTATGCAGGGCAATTGAATAAGTTTACTGTAGTAAAATGAGTTTAGTAGCAAAAACTGCATGTGGTTCATTAGTTTTCTACATTGATTTAAAGTGTCACATCCATCAGAGCTTTTAAAAAATGGAGCACTCGAGAATACCGGTCTTTTATTTCAACAACATGATGGATCATTTCCACGAAGTGGTATGAATGGCACGTGAAGAACCTAACCTGGCACAGAGCGGATTCATTAATGGTCAATAAACCAATCATATGTGTGTTCGCTCTCTATTTGTGTGTGTACCAGATACGGATTTAGAACGAGGATGACACATGGTACGGGATGCACTGTGCACAAGCTGTCACAGGATGTGCAATGCTATTCGTTGCGCGAAATGTACGGATGGTTGACCGGATGTGTTCCATGGTCGTCTGCCAGTCTCAGATTCACTCCGCCACTGATCGGATTGGCTCGGATCAGATTAGAACAAGCGATTACTTGCTCGCTCACTCGCTCGATCGTACGGTCAAGGGCGAATCCGACGCCCCTGTTCCATGAATACCGAGTGAAAACGGACCAACGAGTTCAGCCCCGATTGGACTGAAGTGTTATGAGGACAAAGTCATTGGGGAGGGGGGGGTAACCAATTTGAAACAGTTCAACATGTCTAACTATAGACTCTTGGCAGAACATGTACGTTTCATCTGTTCCAGCTATCGACATTTGTCAGTCAGGTTCCGTCCGACACCGATGATTCGAATGCGCAGAGTAAAACCCGACTAACACATTCTAACTGTATGTTTTGGTCAGTATGTTGTATGAACAACTACACACACACACACACACACACACACACACACACACACACACCAACCTCGTTTGTATTGCAAAACTTGGAAGCACGGTAAAGACCTCGATAGTTCTATTGAAATCCGTGGTCAAACCAAGTGCCGAGAATCAAGGATAGTAACCAGTGAAAAACAGACAGTTGTAGATGATTTGAAGTCATTATCTTAGGAAAGTGATCATCTATAGCTAAAAATTCAAATGAAGAGCTGTAAATCGTTCTATCACTAATGTTTGGTCTCATTAGAATTGCGCACCGAATGATTATATTAATGTTCAAAAAACGGGGCCATTCAGTGATAAGTGACAAGTTCAGAGGACTCAACCCGTCACGGTTAACACCATTTTCTGCGGTCGCAATCGAAAAAATAAAAATTGTTGTTTTGCGGCACCTTCATAATGTGACAAATTATTCGACACATGCTTATGGACGGGATGGGATGTCAATATGGCATCAAAGTCATGAAAAATATTGAACAGATCAATTTAATCTGCTACTCAACCAAGCTAACCACCCGGATTTGTATAGAAAGATCTATGATGGAATAATAGACATATAATCCTATAGAGGAAAGATACTTTACTCTCAGTGGGACTCTGAGCTTTGAGAGTAAACCTAGTGCTTAGAGGCTATATCGTACGCTGTACAGATATATAGACAGTGTCCGCGTGCGAGTTTGATTCTCACTGAGGTTTGGCATAGGTTCGCAACTGGATTGCACGGAAACACCTTCCAACCTACCTATCAATGAAACTTTAATTGTGAACAGTAGAATGGGAAACTTATTGCTCGTTTGACTTCGCACCTTCGATTGGGTCACAAACCCTAGCTGAATCTGACATTGGGCTAAGCTTACAGATTAAGATTGATACGTTTAATTGTCGAACAATCAGGTGATATCGATACATTCCTTGGAATTCACTGTTGACACTTGGAAATCTGCATTGATCTCTTGATGAAATTTGCTGTCACAGTAATCTTAAAATGGCTGGTTGGGGGATGAGTGAATTGGCACCATAGAAAGCGCCCAATTTGGACATGAAATGAAAAAGTCTGGTTCTCATTCGCGTACTTTTGTCAACATACTCACTACCTGGGCCAAATACTACTCTTGACCATTTTATGTTTCGGTGATTTGCAGATTGAATTCATTAGACACATGCGTGATGGCTTGGTTTAACTAAACGATATTCATACACATCAATTTTGATGGTTGTTTTTAGAGAATCCAATCTAAAATTCATAAGACTTTTTTTAGCGAAGAAAGCGATTTTTTAGAACAAATGAAATGCATTAGATAACGGGACAAGCAGAGTGGTACTTCTCGTAATGTGGCTGCAACCTTGAAGAGTGAAGTAATTCATTCAAGGTGAATTTTGTGGTCCGCGTGTAAGATGAATCAAACCGGAGATGAAAGCATCTCATCCATATGGTTTGCATTGACTGTGTAATTCAATGTACTTTTGATTCGTTGAGCGCTGTTGGATATGACGGACCCTGCGTGTAACCGTAACGGCCACATTTGCAACATCAGGCTTACGCCATTTTCTGAAGACAAGTGTGACTAAATCCCGACAGTCGTCCTTTAATCATCGACTAATTCCATGGTTTTGGAATTTACCCAGTGAAAATATATTTAATGGGGGGAGAACATATGAATACCGAAAGAAGTTCCAGAAAAATCCAACACAGTTGTTGCTATGATGGACCCAAATTAGGATCTCATTATGAATCGGAAGATCTCGAATTCAAATGATATTTTGCTGTCATTGTAAAATACAATTTTCCTGTCCGGTGCTGGGTGTTCTGTTAGAGCGACACGCACAAACTTTGAAGGCCAAATAATAATCGCACGTCTCCCCCCCCCCNGGGCGCAATATAAGGGCTGGATAATCTTACAATTAACTATCAAATACTGTCTTCCTAAGAGGATAATTTCCACTGTTTCCATCCCCGTGATGTCTGTCATTTCAAGACCCAGAAATCGGTTAGTGTATCTTTGTAGTGAGAGTATCCTATCACAATATGTTCTGCGTTAGCAATTATCACGTTAAAGCTAGAACAAACTAGTAATGCATTTAGGTGAGCTAACTAACAGGCCTTTTGTTCACCTTGATTTCGAGACTGAAATGATCTAAATTGGCACTTAATTCTCTTATCCCTGAAGATTCTCGGGAAGACTGATTCTGAAGGATCTAGTCATAAATAGTACAGTACGGTGCAGTGAAATAAATGCATACGGTCACAATTTTAAACGTAACAGACCAAATACCTCTATCTCAAATGGTGAATGAACTCGATAAATTTGGGTTCTCATGTGACTACAGACACTTGAATATTACTCATGTGATGCCTGAAGACCACATCATTTCAACCACTTGGTACGCAGTGACTGACGAAACATTGGCACGGATATCACGTGACTTTGTGTACTTTAATTTACCACTAAGAGAATTTTTCGCTGCCAATGAAGCAGAGATGGATTGGTGAGATTGGAACAGAGAAAATATTGACCGCTTTCAGAGCCTCGAAATTCACCAAGAGATCGGTAAAATCTTTTTTAAAATTTGTGTTGTCCGATTGGATGTACACTTTGAAGGGGAGGTGAAAACGGTAATATGTGATCAGCTGAGTTCATGCAGTTGTTATTATTGACAATAAACCGATCGAAAATCGATTCAATCCACCTTGTAAATCTCACGATTGCGCAGATGTTACCACTATTGAAATAAAAAGAGGAAACCTAAGGGTAAACGTGGAATCTTCCACCTATCGAAATTATAAGTGAGTGGGGTGTCCATATTGTTTTTCATTTGGAGATCTAAAGGAATGAGCAGCATATAGTTTTGCCCTATTATTGGCAAGTCCTTCACAATCTTACATCGTACATCGAACGCCATATGGAGCAGTTTGTTTCAGATTTTACCTGGCCCATTGCAGCATTTCCAAATTACGTTGATCAGTTCCGTTTCTTGACGATATTTTATAATTGCGATAGCTCTGGTGTTACTAATCCACTCACTGAATACCCTACAGTTTGCCACGACAGTCCCGTGGTTTATGCAGTTAGTTGTTATAGTCCAACAGGCGTTACCACAAAATAAAAATTCAGCCTTTCGGCACTGAACTACAAAGTCGTTTGTAGTTAAACCGAAAATCCAATATAAGCAAGTGTAAGGTATCCGATAGTGATGCCTTGCTGCTTTGTACGAGATTTGCTTGAATTATTCTCGAAAATCTTAAACTCCATGAAAGAGCCACTTTATTTAGAGATTCAATGACCACATTAAAAAAGACCTAGCTAGTTGTCCCTCAAAATGATCTCGGTCTAAAGAAAGTTAATACCCCTAGGTAATAGATTGTGTTCGGAGCCGGATAAGAGGGCATTGGTCAGATGTGTTCTCTCAGTTAACGAGAACAATGCTCCAAGCACTGAATACCCGTATTCTCTCGGTATAAAGTTATATAGCGCTTGATTCCACTGCTTTGTTTGATAACATATGAGATGTCTTTCGAGTATGTGTTCAGCACCTTCATATACATCTTCACTTCGAGAGGATACAATGGCCAACGTACGTTCAGCTTCATCCCAGTCACGTTATCCGCACCATTATCCAGAGCACTAATCACGAGCACGTCGGAGTTGGAGTTGGAGATCAATTTGAGCAGAGCGATTGAGAAGTCGCATTTGGTAAGTTTACATCCAATGAAATTAGTATCAAACAGAAAAATTGACGTTCGAGATGTCCGGGACTTGAGATTATAATTTTCTCTTAGACAATCGTAATTTTGTAGGCATTTTACCTCTGTTGTAATGAAGAAATAGATGATAATCCGTTTTCTTTCAACCGCAATCGCATCGGCTCCGCAACCAGAAAACTATTCCCATCGTCTTCAATGCCGAAAAACCTCCTGTATGTCAACATCCTGCAAGGGCAATCCTTGTACTCTCAATCTGTGCTTCAAATCGTCATCACTTTTTTCCAAATCTACAATTTGTGATCACTTCATATTCTTGAAATCGCATCCCGCTAGTCTTGGTAGATTGCTCACTTTGCTGCGCGATGCGGTTTTTCGCACCTTCTCAACTTCTCTCACTTTACAAGATCCAATTACCTCATTTTAGAGGAACATGATAGCCAGGCCTGGAGTTGGACGCCGTGTTCGTCTTGTTACCGATAGGTCCCGAACAGCCGCTGTTGATCGGCTTTTCCATCACCGTATGAGCACTACTCCGTCCTCTTAGTGCGGTTGTTACCACGTATGCTGCTCTTCAGAGCTTTGCAATCTGGTTCCCCTTCCATTTTCATCTACTTGCGAGACGCGGCCATAAGCGTAAAATCACCCTTGCCAGGCAACTCTGGAAGCTGATGA
This sequence comes from Echinostoma caproni, assembly GCA_900618425.1. Lineage (NCBI taxonomy): Eukaryota > Metazoa > Platyhelminthes > Trematoda > Plagiorchiida > Echinostomatidae > Echinostoma > Echinostoma caproni. Next base: position 41,710 of record UZAN01040706.1, read on the forward strand.
ACTGTAGCTTCAAAATGCTTGTGTTCCCAGAACTGCGGAATTGTGAATCATTCTTCTTTGCTCTCTGTTTCTTTTTCCTCTAATGACCGTCTCTGCATGCAAGCGCGGAATAAACTAGTCATGTGTTGGTTGAATGTTCCCTCATCCACATTGTACAGTAGTTTTCATTGTGACCGGGTTCACCCCTTTTACTGTAGATCATGTCTACCATTTGATGAAAGATGGCTGTCAATAAAGCTAATCAGAAAATGAAAGTGCCCTTGACTTATACATTCCTCGCATTTGAATTAGCTTATTTGATGGAACCATTTCGTGATAGGAATGTCAGCTAAATCCAGTACTTGGATAGTGAAAACATTGTATAATTTTATTTATATTGTTTTCCTCAATACAAAGGTGGTATACGGCAGTTCCCACCTCACATTTATATCTGTGCTAGAAGTGTGCTTTGACATCATGCTTCTCTTCATATCCTCACGAGAGAAATATTATTCCATAATCAGGAAATCTACTCCGAAAAAGGCTATCGAGCAAATGCTAATTACTCTAAAATATCCTCGTCTGTTTAAACTACTTGCAACAGCCCTGATTAGTGGATGACAGTTGAATACTTCAACCCCAAAAGTATGATTTATGTCCAGGTTATTGTCGCTACATCTTAACTGATGCCTTACTGTAGAAACTACATTCGTTAAATAAGATCTCAAGACTACAAAGTGCAAACAAAACAAAGAAAGTTCAAAGATAAATAGATAAAAAAATTTTCAATCCACCTCCATCCTGCCCCTTTCCGAGAGGGAAGTTTCCATTGAGGAAGAATGACGATATGCTCATTTGCATACCTTAGGTTTCAGCATGCATCTTTATCCTTCAGGGTCTGGGTGCGACCGATCAGGGATTTCGCTCTGTCTGTCACCTAAACAGTTNGGATGCTATCCTCAGCCTTAGCTATCGTTCATAGCCAGTCGACCATCATCTCAGTTCGATGGTAGATAAGCGATTGGTAAATAAACTCATGTTGAGGAAAGCAAACAACAAACTTTGATATTTTCCGAGACTTGGTTCACTTTGTATCTAGCTCGACCATGACCGATAAACAGTATTCAGCAGTTGCTTTATCACTTGTGGGCGGACTGGAATGATTGACCAGCCATCGAGCCTTGGCTGACCTGATTATGGAGATACTATGGCTCGATTAGTCCGTATGATTGGAAGACGAATTATTCCTGCGAACTATTCCTATTACATGAACGCCGTCATCTTTACCTCCATGTAACCACGATTTCTTTCTGTGCGTTTGGCGCGTAGTCAGAATGATACGGAGTAGCTATTCCGTTATGAATTATTCGATTAATGGCCGTTTCATCCATCAAGCGATATAGTCCCAAATTAGTACTATTTCAGACTCAGTGCAGACTCACTTTTGTATCATTTCATGTATATTCCTATAAGTGTAAACGTAAGCACAATGAAGTTTACGTACAATATCAATCGTTCCAGAATAATTCATCACGCAATCCAACAGTTGCGGTTCGTAACACCGAAACATACCAACCAAAATTCATCTTTGTTAACATATGCATTCACATACACGCACAGACGCAGACAAACTGGTACAGTACTACTGATGAATCGGAGCTTCTCTCGCGACAAAGCTGAGTAGTGGTCGCTCTGAGGTGCATGCTGTCTCTG
>UZAN01040706.1:43975-56133 GCA_900618425.1 Echinostoma caproni
AAAAATTGGTCATGGAAAGTATTGTCCTGCGGCACGAGCTTAAATCATATCAGATTAATTCGGCCTCTGTCGCGTCCGAATAGATGAGAAACACCTGTGTGTATGTGTGTGTTCGTTTGCGTGTACGTATGCCAGTGTGTAGATTGGGTTACGGTGGATGGAACAAAATGCGCAAGTTTATACGCAGCTGTACGCTCGTCACAGAGTGAGAGAAGCGACCGAATGAAGGGCGTGTAGCGGAACCACTCCCAGTCACTTCAATGTCGGTGAGTCCGAGATAGATGAAAGATCGAGCTATTGGTGTCCAACTCTCAGACAAGGCTAAAGATGCTTGTGGTGATGACGATATTACCGTTTTCTGGATGATAATGATGAGGATGCCGTCGGTGGTGGATGAGGTGGAGTTGGTGGTATTGGTGAGGATGATGCTGATGCTGATGATAATGATAATGAGGATTCAAGCGTGCCGTTACGTTTTGTGCACCATTCTTCACACACGCAAATAGCGCAACACAGATGTGGTATTGATTTAGTCGAACTAACAGGTGAATTGGACGAGCATCGTCATTTATCGAGAGAGGGAGAGAGAGCATATTCAAAGACAACTGTATGAGTAGATATGATTAGGTAGAATTCGAGGTTTGTCGGGACAGTAACTCGAGCTATAAGGTGATTAGTTTCACTTTGCATTGTCTCGTGTCCCCAACCCCCGGTACGGTCCCACGACTCCACCCGTCACATCCTCACTCGCTTTCACCTCAGTCGTTGCCGCACCCGAGGGGACCAGTGATTTTGCAGTACTCGCCAATTCACACATGCGTGTGCCTACGTGCTTTGGGCATTGAAAATTTGATAGATTAGGCGCAAATCTTTGTGGCAGATGGACTAGGTTGGTTTGCTTGCGTGACAAGTGCTTGCATGTCATATACGTGCGCTCGCGCGCGCATGCAGCTTGTGTGCTGCGCGAGAGTGCGCTCGCACACAATTTTGTCTATGATGTACCGTCTGTCACTTAGTTGGGAATAGGGCGTGGGGCGAGGACAACGACAGCGACAGTAACAACAATAACAGCAACAGTTGCAGCAGTGGCGGCAGTAGTAGTGCTATCGACAGCGGAAACATGCCGCTCTGCACCATTACCACGACAGCCACGCAATCCTACATCACACCGAATGCGCTCATTCGCCGAAAATGAGACTCAATTGTCCCGATGAATTTACAGTAATAATTAATATTTCCCGTATCACTGATGTGCCGAATAGCCGCCTCCGTATCGTCATCACTCCCAACACTGACATTTCTCCCGCTGTCGGTATTTCTGTCACAACTTATGGCCCTACAGATAGAGCTATTGAGTCGTAAATAGTTAGGTGCAAACTGAAAGGTGTTAACACATCGAACGAAAAAACATTGAAATGTTTGCTCACGTTAAATGCATATTCTCAAGAATCATACTACACACTATTGTCCCATAGAAAACATCTGGAACTCTGCTTATTCTTCTTGGTTTAACTGTGATAATAACTTCACTAGTTTGATAATTCGAATAAATTTGCTATCACCGGAATCTATATTGCGCCGATGTAGTCAAAAAAATTAGTAACTGGACGACTGGTAAAACTTGCCCTCACCCACAAGCACACTATCAGCATTTTTCATCTTCATTCGCCAATGAAACCCATATACATGCATACATGCATACATACATACATACATACATACATACATACATACATACATACATACATACACGTAAAGGGAACAGTGATGGTTTTGACTACATGATTTGTAGATTGATTTCATGGCACAGATGTGTATGCAACAATAACTTCGTCCTGTTTATAATTTACACTATTGCCAACGATTAATGAAAAAAATTTGGACTCTGATGCACTCGTGCGTGTGTATGTGTGTATGTGCTCGTGTGTGTGTTCATATGTGTATCTGCACGTGTGGATGAGATGAGTGATGAGTTGCGTTTGTGTCGGAACAAGATCAAATGCTTGCCGCCACAATTCCGCATCAACCCCGCCAATATCTCAACTCATTTCGCAGTCATTATCCGCTTATCAATATTCTCACCTGTCTAACAGAAAAACATGGCGCATCTTTACTCCTCCTCCTCCTCCTCCTACCCCTTTTTCTTCTTCTTCTTCTTCTTCGGGAGTTTAGGTGCACTTGTGCGGCACAGTCTGATGTGTTTCGACCACGCGAGGAGCCTGGAATATGAAGAATCGAAAGATATAGAAAACAGGTTTTTGTTTGTAAGTGTGTGCCCGCCGCTCTCACACCCGTCTGCCAGCCAATCGACCTGTCCGGTTGTTTGCTGGTCCCATCATTTCCATCAACACCCACCCACCCAGCCCCCACCGTTGCTAGCTCGTGACCAGACGTACTTGAGGAGACAAAGTATAACTGTGTGCCGGGGTAACTATCAAAAATGTTCCCCAGTTGAATGCATTGAAACACCTCCCAAGAAACGGAGAGGGTGATTTCTCTCTCCGCGAAGAGGATGAGGGGAGAGTGAAGAAAGCGAGGTGATTTGAAGTCGGGGGGTTTTGGAACTGATGATAAGACCGATAAGTGAGTGAAAATTTATTCGCACACTTAAGCGCCAAGGGGACAAAATTGGTGCAGTCAATGACTTGTAGAATGGGGGAAAGTTTCGTGGCTCAAGCACAGAATATGGGTGTTCCACTTAAAGAACGCTAGGAATAAATCGTCTGTTGGAAAGCATGGACACTAGATGGGAGGGTCTATGTCATCTGGGAAGTTGAATCGGCTGGAGTCAAATCTGCTGCACAGAATCGCACCGATTGAGAAGCAGAGATAGCAGTTACTTTTTCAATGATACAAAGATATCTCATGAATATTCAGCTAGATGCGATTTGTCTTTCTGGTCACCAAAGCACTATCACGAACAGTGAAGATTATTGATGGGCCGAAACGTCACAGATAAAGGTGAATTTCCAATCTGCCAACTACCGTGCAACTCGAATTCAGCAAAAATGAACATCTAATTCTTTATTAGAAGTGGTAAAACCTTTGCAATCTTGTTTACTCCTTGATCTGAAAAGAATCTACAATTATTGCAATATCTCCAATAGTATATTTACGACAGAGCAATTGTTGTGACTATGCGCTTGGAGCAATGATGCAATATTATTTTGTCCTTTTTAGGTTTTTTCGTTGTTAATCACTGTGGTATCGTAAGAGACCTTGTATGTCTAGTCCCCTTTATCTACTTATTTCTATAAATATTTCCGATTCGACAATTGCTACACACAACGTGTACTATTCATGCCGATGCATACCGACGCTTGTATACTGATGAGATGAAATATGTTCTCTGTTAATTTTCAACGAATTCGCAAACACCGAGGTTCGTCTTTTGTTGTTCTTGTGCGGGCACCACTGCCTAAGAGTTCGATAACTTTCTTTATTTTAAAATTTGTCTTAGTAGGCAGCTGTTATGAAGGCCGATAAAAGGCACTGATCTGTCCTTCTGGAGATTCATCAGCAATGGGCGATTAGACCGGGACTTTGGACTCAAACCTTTCGTCTCAGAGCTGTAATCCGATCTACTGGTTCGACTCCGGATAGACTGATTACCATATTCGCTTCCAGGTTAATATTAGAGTCTTTGTAGGTTAGATTGTTTCCCTTCTATGTATACGAACTAGTGGAATGCCCTCCCCCCGGGACAAAATGACATGAAGACCAACAGGAGGGCTTCTTGTAAGCGTGATCTATGGAGCCAATTTCACTGTTTTCGTCTTTCATTTTTACTCCGTTTTTTATGGAATATATAACGACACAATTCTTCGGAAAAGGTCAATCAAGGTATTCTCATTCAGTACGCAGAGAATGGATCAAGTCAGGCGTGGGTGATGGGGTTCTAATCCATATCCTCCGGGGGTGATTAGTTAGTGACCTTTACCGCTTGGCCACCACCGTCATCGAATGAAACTGTTGATCAATAATACAGCCAACTGCTGCCTAGAAGCAGCTGAAAGAAGTAATTAACGATGATGTTGTATCATTCCATACTAACCCATTGAAATTAGGATCAGTGAGTTGATTTTATTGTGTAGGTCCTACTCACTGGTAGTTCGTGAATCTTTGTTAAATACATGCTCATAACTCAGCATGAGATAACTCGCGATCTTATTGAATTTCTTCATTTAGCCACTGTCTCCGAATGTTAACTGTCGCCCGTGTCACTCAGGGGTAAGGATTTCAACTATATAACTAAACATTTGTGTCTTCAGCCCCGAAAGGGACAAAAAAGGCTACTCGTGGCTGATTAGACCCGATAAGGACGGAACACCTTTTGTGTATGCCATATTCACCAATACTTGTGAATTCGATGCAAAATTTAAACTGGTTATCGGACGACTCAAAATATGAAATCGTGTGGAAAACAGAAAACTCGCTCGTTGCACAAGCTGCAAACATTTTCTATGTGATTATCTAATCAATGTTGTTCACGGGTGGAATACAACAAAAATGTGTTCCCATGAAGAAAATGTTAACGATAAATTCCGAAAATTCCAAAAATTCTTTTAGCTTTTTGCTTTTCAAGGAAATTATTACCGGTCAATCCCATACGACATAAATTCGACCACTGGCTAAATAGCGTTTTTGATAATGCATGTCATTTTTTCTTATTCCAACTGCGTTGTGAATTTATTGATTACTGTGAAACTGTTTCTCATTTGCCGTTGACCGTATTTAACTATTAGCTTATGCTTCCCCAGTCTCAATACGCGCAGTATGAGTCTAAACCCTTTCAAACAGCATCATTTACTTGCATTTCGGAATCGCTTCAACATTGTAGCGATCATGTGGTTGTCGGCCGAATTTCGCCGAATTCCGTGAATTCTCAACGTATACGAAGATTTCTGTGAAAATTCGAATGGGCGACAGAGAGAAAGCTAACAAAATAGCATTCTGACTCTCTGCTTCGGCTTACCAAGTCGGCCGGACGTCATCAGTCAAGCATGAGATTCTTCACCCACACCCGCGTTACTTTTTGTCACAGCACTGTAATTTATTTTTTCTTCAACTACGTGCATAACATTAGTTGTCCATACGTTTTGCAATTCATATTGTCTGAGTGGTAAAACAAGATGTGCGGTACCATTTTAAGTTGTCTCCTCATCACTTCAAGCTTCCCGCCTATTACCTCAAGTTATCTTATCAGCATTACAAGTTTCTCGAGTATCATCATAAGCTGTTCCGTTGATCTCATTAGACTTGCGAAGACTGTGTACTATTCATAGCAAAGTCCGGATTATCAGAATTCAGTCCAGCTTTCTCAACCTCGTGGAAGAGCTCGTTCGGAGGCGATGTTACCCAAAAACCCATGAAATATCACGGTCGTTTACTTAATGAGTGTGCGTCTCGTCTGTATAGCCAGGTGCATTGAACAAACTTCTCAGCCACGATGGACTGATATGTTTTTTAGCTCAATAAGACCACAGGATTTCCGCAATACAGACTATCAAATTCGGAATTACTAATAGGAAAAGTGCATTCTTAAAAACACTGTAAGGTCTTGATTCAGAATTTATCATAAAATTATGTAACCATTACATAACTTGTGGTGTATATGTGCTCTATATCCACCATACCAATGCCCAACTGACGAGGATCGTTTGCGTAGTCCAATTTTATCGTAGTATCTATAGCGAACGGGAATTCCCCTCATGGGTTCATCCCTAACATCGAACGTTAACGGGATAGAAATAGAGGTAATGTCTAACCATTCTTCCTGGTCATAGTCTAATGAGTTTATTAGGGAGTCACTAGGAAAATTGAGTGGACAGATTTCTTCCCTTTGAAACTAAATAGGTTTCATTTATTGTTTCTTTTCTCCAATGAATATTCTTAATTGCATTGTTAACTGCATTGTTCAATGTTACCAGCTGCCGAACAATGTTGGTCTATCGATTTTGAATGAGCTTCTCTCAAACTTCACCTTCACACACAGACCTCAAGTCAGCTCTTCAACCATACAATCCGGAAACACTGCAGACTCGAAAGTCACCCTCAGCATTAGTGCCTATCCGGTCCAGTATTTAAACTCCAGCTTACTTGCTCGGAAGGCGTGTGCGTTTGTCAACTAACCCCCAACGGGGCTGAGCAGCATTGCTAAATCAAGCGTTTAGATGTCGTTTTAAGTGGTGGTCAGTCAGTTCATTTGAACTGCAATGATGAACTGCATAATGAAGGTTTGGTCTAGGCGATATCTTTGTGCACGTTGCAATATTACCCAAATGAACACACGTGTATCGCATGTTCCTAATTCTGAAAAGATTGGAGCATTTTATATTTTTTGACATTTATCAATGTTTGCTGTTGTTCACATTTGAGTAAATTGTGATCCGCTGTAGGAGGACATTAGTTCATTGTTAGCAGAATGTTCGATTTCTAAAGCTAACTTATCACAGAGTAAAAGTATCACTGAAAAAGACTTAAAATCAGCCAACTATTGAAATGCAAATGACTAGCTAATACTTATGCTGCATCTCGTCATCGTCAGATAAAACTCCAAGGAAAGCCTCTCAATGTAATATACTTATGTGCTATCTATTGATTCTTCACTTTTTTGCAACATATCAATAGCCAAATATGAAGAGTTCCAAAGGAATAATATAGTCTCGAAGCTTAGCTGATATAGCGTACGTTGTGCAGAGGGGTAAGCGGCATTCATGCGTGGGTTAGAATCCCTCTAAGACTACTGTGCTCTTCACAGACGGGTTAAAAAATATTAATAGTGATTAGAAAGAATCTCTCCATATATGGAGCCAATTAAATGCAAATAAGGTTTACATGAGAGTAATAAGGGTTATTGAAACTGTGTTGTGTATCATCAGTAGTGCCAACCCATAGACCAAACTGAACAAGTAGAGCACATATATCCTACTACCCATCAGATAAACGATTGGACAATTTCCCTTTGCCCATAAAGAATACAAGAAAACACATTTTTAATCGATTACGGCAGATTATACGAAACATGGGGCTCCCATGTGCAACAGTAACCAGAAATTTTGCACAGCTGTAAGCCGCCAGGCGCGTCCAAGTGTGTTGTATAGAGAGATAAACATATCACAGAAATAATTCATGGTTCGCTATGGCAAATAAGCCGGAACAAACGACAGCAGCACTACCAGAGCATGAGGAATGACAGACTGCTCACGTCTCTGTGAGCACACAAATGACGATTTGTGATAATAAAAATGGAGGAAAATTTAAATCCGATGGAATTATTCTGTGATGGCTGTTAAAGGATAGTTGTTTCACTCTTGTTGAAACTCAATGGCAGTGCATATTTCTTTAGTCCCAGTCAGGACTCAATCCTTGGACACTTGGGTCGGGAGTCTAAACATCCATCCCTGGCCACAGAACAGCCGGCCAACATCCCGAGTGAATGGTTGAGGTACTTCAGAATATTAGGTTTTGTTGAGCTCATCCATATTTCTAAATTTACCAAGTATTGTATTTGGTCTTATTGAGGTGTGATTGCAACAATCCCTCCGCGGATAAAATGCTTTTAAATGCCATGTACTCATTGTTGAACGTGTGGATCAAGGGTAAAGGTTTCAACTCCTCATCCAAAGGCTCCCGGTCCGAATCCCGCTGGGCACACAAAAGGTAAGTGCTGCTGACGAGTCCCAACCAGAACCAAATTGCCACCCTATGCTCTTTGTCGGCCATCACGCAATAACTCAGACGCATTTAAATTCATTTCACATGTGGAGACTGGATGAACCCCCAATCAGTGAAACTAAACATTACACTTAATTGAGATCATACACAGTGTCTTTGAAAATAGGAAATAGAGCTCGTCCAAATCTGACATTCTAAACGGAGAAAAAATTATCCAGAACGGTAACGTGCAATCACAAAAACGCTTTGCATCCGACTATGCTTAATGCGGTTGGAGTAGACTTGTATCGTATGGTTCTGATAAGACTGTTTGGGGACAAACGGTCACACACAACGATCAATCGTCGTGTAATCCGTATCCGTTACCGGATAGACATTGAAAACGGCGTGGAAAGTGTAGCAGAGAGGATGAGAAAATATGGATCAGAAAGCCTATTTTTGTTCATCGTCTTATCCAAGTTCATTTGTGTCGAACTTCACGGTGGATTTTCGGATGCAAGGCTGTGTGGACGTGTGTGCGACGGGGGTGAGTGGAGTCGAAAGGAAAAATTAATCATATTGCTCCCTCTGCTTCCTCAAATTACGACGACAGTAAAATGAAATAAAGCTAAAAGAAACATTTCAGACCGAATACAAATTTGTGCTGGTTTACAAAATGTGAGAAAAGTACTGCACAAAAACCAAATGCGAATCTTGATTGTTTTACTCGATGAAGTTAGTATAGCCCAGATCGTTTTCAGAACAGAAAAAGTACATCTGTTCCATAGGATGCCAATCCCACAACAACCCAATATTTTTGTTGTACGAAGGAATCCATCGTCTTAGATGTGAAATTGTTCCCGTTTGAGTAGTCATGAGAACACAAAATAGCAAACAAGCTCGTTTTCGGTGCTACCTCAACTGGCTAAATGCAGCATCTCATTATTTACCAATGTGGCACTCTAAGACACCATTGAATTCATCGCTAATTACATAGAAAATTTGGGAATTGCTGTTGGACTACCCGTAGTGGAGCTGAAGAGTCTTCTTCATCTATGCACATATAATATACAATTTCAGTTTAATGGTGCAATTTATAGATAGAAAGACGGAATAGCCATGGGGTTGTCATTAGGACCACTATTAGCAGACATTTTCATGGCCAAATTAGAAAACGGAGTAGTCTCAAAACCCATAGAAGAATCCCCTTTCTACAAACGATATGTGGTTGACATCATATGTACTGACAAGAATGCTGATATTCTGTTGGAGAAATTCAGGGAAGCTCATCCGAAAATAGAGTTCACATTGGAAAAGGAATCCACAAATGGTCTCGCATTTCTAGACGTACTGTTATCTTGACGATCAGATGGTTCTATTCGTAGAAGCATTCACCATAAGAAAACACGGATGAGACAGTACACACACTACCACAGCTTCGTCCCATTGCAACAGAAGAGAAATTTGATTCGCTGCTTAACAAATAGAGTTAAGAAACTTTGTTCTTCAGACCCTGTTGAGTTTGAACTGGGAAGAATACGAAAAGTTTTTCCAGAGAATGGATATCTTGAGTCATTCATTCATAAAAGCATGACATCATATCCCTCCAAGACATTATGTGACACAGCAAATAAGAAGCGCGTCTATCTCTCCATCCCATTTAGAATAGAAACGATCGCGAAAGTATTGAGTAGACGAATTCAATCTTCCATCAAATTCACCTACTTTGCGGCTGAGCCTACATTATATTCACGTCCAGACCGGTCCTCTTTATGCACACTAAAGATAGATTACCCCCGGATGCGACCTCATTTTCTCTTTATCATTTCACCTGTTCCTGTGGAGCAAGTTATGTGAGTCGAACGGTGAGGCGTCTATCTGATCTCATCAAGGAGCATCACCCCGTTTGGTTTAACCAGGGATTAACAAGGAGTTTAATCACGCAAGCAATGTGCTTGAGGCTTTTCGTCCTCTCTACACGGTCAAGGGTAGGTTATCCAAAGAGGTCAAGTTCAGAATTTTGTCAACTACCGAGGCGATTGTCATCCGTCTCCACACACACACACCCTTGTGCGCCCAGAAACAGTTTGTAAGAACATTGGTCTTACCTTGGCCATCCACTGACAATTTGGTGACGTAACCTCGTTTATGATCAACCACTCATTCACCTACCCACCCATTCACAAGCACTCTCATTTTTCACGCACACACTCACACATAGACATACACACTCACGACAATCAATTATCACATGTCCATCATCTCTCCTATAAAATCTGATTTCCTTCGCAGATATTTGTCTCCTCTCCCCACCTGTTTTAATCTGTTATAAATTGTGCTGTATTTAGCCAGTTGAGGTAGCACCGAAAACGAGCTTGTTTGCTATTTTGTGTTCTCATGAATCCATCATCGTGTCGAATAATTCGTGTGTTTCACCGTATTCATAAACAAAAACCTGCCAAATGAATGGACTCCGTCATGTAACTACTTTGAATGAGCGATTTGTGTGTCTGTGCATTTACATGTTTTTTTTCTCCCTTTTTTATTTATTGAATATTCAAATGTGCAGGCAACATTTAGGAAGGGGGTCGCAGCCATCCAAAGGCTGCCTAGGAAGACGGGGAGCGGTGGAGTGGTTCGAACCCGGGATTCCCAGGTCACAAGGTGGTGAACTAACCACTTGGCCACCACCGCCCGAGTAGTACGCATTTCGGGAAACAGTATTGTTTTTGAAATCCTTGGCTTATGAACGATGATATCCATACAGAACGTGTGGATTGAGGGCTGAACGTCCACACATCAAACCATTATCTCAATGAACCTAAAATGGTCAAATTGGAAAAGACGGTATTCCCTGGTGCTTTCTTATAAGAGTCAGGTAGGAATTTAGGAACAGCCCGGCAGTATATGAGCTTTTTTCGAATGAGTGTACTGAATAACCAAGATGCTAGCCAAACATTCGATCTATCTGAATCTGTTTTTTTAACGATCCAAGACGTGTGAAATAGATTATCTGCGATAGTTGATGGTTCTTCAACCATTGTTTAATTCCATTCGGATTTTGATCATCCAGGCCCAGGGTTAGTGGACGTTAGTACCTCACCCCTAACTTGATCTGTATATGTTGGATTTGCTTGTTCCAATGTAAATCATGCTGATTTTCACAAATACCGTTTCTATATTTTGATAAATATGAATCAGATGTGAGTCATACACGTTTTAACTGGCAATACCAGCTTCAGGAAATCATTTAATAATCTCCTCACTGGATACCTGTTAGGGCAACTCTAAAGTCTCACCGGTGAAATGGCGGTACATACTACAGATACATATATTATATATATTCGAAGTGTAAGCATGTACAGAATTTCCTTCGGTACAGGCGCAATGTAATTCGAACGAATTAGCCCACTTACCGCCCGCTTCACTCTTATCAGCCCCTAACCAAATTTTTCGATAGCTATTCACGCACAGGGATAGGACCTAATGTCCCATTTGCGTGCTATTCTGACTGAGACACTCTCTCTTTCTCTCGCTTGCGTGTGTGCGCGCGCGCTCATAGGCACTCTGTTTTTCTCTAATCCCATTTTATCCCGCTTGTTCTACCAACCTTCCGATACTTTTCAGTCGATTCTTATCCTTCTTCTCTATCCACAGCCACCCCCAACACATTTATACCACGCACTTGCAGTTCCTCCCCTTCCCTCTTGGAAGAACATGGACGCCAAAAGTCACGCAGGCGACAAGCTCGGTCGAAACGACAACCAATTCCGGATTAATTAATGTGTATATATATCTGTACTTGTTCGAATTGTGGAACTTCTCGGATGAGCATTGTGGGAGCGAGTGGACAATGTCTCTAATGATTCTCTCAATCGTTCCCTTTCTCAGTCCGTATTCATCCCATCTTGTTTTCAAGAGGCACGCACACAAAAATGATAAACATCCCTCACGTCCGTCATTCCTCACTTTCAGTTGGTCCACTGTCCCCAGGCGGGTACATGCACGTCATGGATATAGGCCTGGCTTTATGAGATATAGTGAACGTAAGGGAGAGAGAGACGACGCAGGTGTGAATGGCCGACAGTAACGACATCACATTATCCACGTTGTTAATATCAACAGTATCACCAACTAACACCAAAAGCAGTGTACAGTACCGTCGTTGGTGGCTCACCACGTGTGTGAATATCAACTTTGGATAGCTGATAGTAGTCTCACAAAACATTCGGACGCGCACGCGCGCGCGCGCGCGCGCGCACACACACACACCTGTTTAATCGTCTTTCATGGAAGGTGGGATTGATAATCACTCTAATCTTACGTTGCTGACTATTCTGCCACTCACTATACTCTCACTTGGGTTTAAGCGTGTACACACATCTTCGGCNTACATATATTTTGTCTTCTTCACATGTGCGCATATTTGCACATACCTGGGAGAACTCAATGCGCGCACTTATGTTTGTGCGTGCGTATTTGCCATGGCGCCACAGAGATGT
>UZAN01040707.1:54911-67769 GCA_900618425.1 Echinostoma caproni
TGGGCTATACAAGAAGTAGCACAGCCAACAAGCGCGATCGGATTTAGGGTGGGCCATTCGAAAGACCTCCGAAATACGCTGATGATTTCAAGCATGTGTAGATCGGCAAATGCGATTTTGTGTGATCATGGAACACAAGCTTTCTATCTTAGGGATGGGCATATTGACGAGTGACCAGTTCTGAAATAAGCTATTTCAGTGCTTCCAATTGCATAGAATAGTGCTTTTTCGCAAGTTAACAAAGTAATTTGACCATCGTATGATAGAGCTGAGAATGAAGCTGGTGTTGCTAAACTCTACAGAACTACTACACTGGACGCTTTCCAGACTATCTCGTTTGAATGCCTAAATTTTCTATCTCACTTGGAACATAACATCTATTCTGGCTATGGATCGATTAGTTCCGATTGGAATAAGCCATGCTAGTTGAACACACAATCACAAGGAGTTGAACGACAGTCTCATTGGGTGTTCCCCGAGGGAGAAATAACATTGAAAATAGATAATATATTTTCTACGCAGGAGTCAACTAACCCCAATTGAATTGATCTTAACTGTCAGTTATGTAACAAATACATCAAGCTTTTCGTAGTTAACATGTATATTTTTGTGTTGATAAACCTTTGTTATTGATTAGCTCAGTACTATCACGTCTTCGAGTAGTACCCGCACTTATGTATCATCATTGTTGGGCGTGTCTGTAGGCGGTTCTCGTCTGGTACGGAGGCACATATGTGAACAGTTTGTTGTATGCTCTATGATCAAATCATTTGACACCGTTCCAATCTCTCATCATCGCTTCGGATGGTGCGGATGATGATGATGATGATGATGATGATGTGGACGATGCCCGAAATGCATGGACTGGAGCCAAGCCGGAACTGTGGGGCATCTCGATTGTAATTTCTGCCAGTCAGAGAGAGAGAAAGAGGAAGAATCTGTATTTCGATAATCAGCTGTCCGTATTGTTAGTAGAATAGTAAATGTATTCCTGAGCTAGAGTTCCCAGGATTGCTGGATCAATAGAGTATGGCACAAATTTTCTCCATCAGTAACACTGCTCAAATACTTTTCCTTCCAATATTGGTTTTCTGCTCCCTTTCTTGCCTCATATAATTTTAAAGTGTTATAGGATTGTATGTGCGTGTGGCCTTTCGAAATGTCTCCTGAATACATTTCATCAACGAATGTTTACCTATGCAATCATTAGACTTTTCTATCTGCTTCACAATAAAGAAACATTATCTTGTCCGCGGTTGTGTCAAAAGCGCTAGCAGAACCAAGTGAAGACTTGTCCTTGTTGTAGGTCTATACCGTAGGCAACCAGTTCTGAGGCATTACCAAAATATTGACTGTCCCAATTCAGATACAGGTATGCAATATAAAGAGGACGTCAAACACCATACACACTATAGAACATTGATGTTCCCATACGCCACAACATATTTAGCCCAGTTTGAAGATGCAGGGCAGAATATGGAACCGTTTTCAAATCAAAAAATCATCGGACTCCCCATAACAGATTAGAAATCGGGTAGAGTAAAGATCAGAGATCTGATTAAGATAGAATAACGGCAAACTATCGAGTTCATCATCATCATCATCATCAGCAGCAGCAGCAGCAACAACAACAACAACAACAACAACAGCCCCAGTCCGTGAGTCTGGGAGCGAGAACCGAATTGGACGGCGATAGTCAAGTGGTTAAGGTCATCAGAATGGCGACCGGGTGATCTTCAGTCCCGGAATCCCTCCCACCATCAGCGCCGCCCATCTTCCCCATTTCTATTGCCCCATCTAGCCATTGTATGATCAAAGCCTTTCCTAAAACTTGACTGTCATGTCAAGTAAAAAAAGAAAGCAAAAACGTATATTATTTTTTATTTATCAAGAGGAAGATCGTTGTTCAAAGCATTGGATAGCACTCGATTTGGGATGCCTAATAGTTAAATAATTTATGATTGTGATGACATTATGTTGATTTTGTCACGTGGCCATCGGAGCATAGGTCCCCTTTTTGAAATATCGATTATCCTTCTGAAAGTCCCTACACATCTGTAACTATTTCAATCGGAATATATAAGTAATGTTCGCGTTGCATGCTAGATGAAGAGGAAATCAGCAATTACCTACCAATGGGAGCACAGAATTTGAAGGTTGATCAACGAACCCGTAAATGAAGATTGGTCAGTGAAATCGATGTTTGGAGACTTGTAAAGCACAGAAAGACCACCTTCGGGATGAAATCGTCAGAGTTTCTCCATTACATGATGAATGGAAGGTAGGTTAGGCGGGAACTCTAAGTTTGGGTACAATAAGCAATGATTTGCCTCATTGCTCTGACAGGAGGTAATGCGCATCCCTGCAACGTTTGTACACGTCAACAAACACAGAACCTTTGCAGTACGTTTTATCCGTCTAGAACAAAAACTATCACGAATTAAACTTTATCCTGCTGACGAACTATCCGTACAGGCACCCAATCAACATGTTTTGTTCAACCTTCATATTTTGTTAACGATTTAGTGTCCTTCTGGATCCCTTTCCTTGATCTGTGGGGCTGATTTACAGACATAAATAGAAATCCCAAATGGTAAGACTCTGTGACAATAAGATAATGGCCGGGAGAGAGAAAACGTCTGTGTATACGTATACGACGGCTCAGTTTGGATCTATCAACCCCGCACCCGAGTATTCACAACCGATAGAAGCAGGAGTAATTAGAACTTCGTGAGGAATCAGATCAGTAGTCTATAGTCTGAAATTATTCTATCGGAAGTGTCATTCTGAAAGAAAGGCGACTAAATTCCCCCTAGGGGGAGGGCTATTATTACAGTGCCATGCATTCATTCCACAAGTGATAAACACTTGCATTGTTCAAAACCAAACTGTCATACAAATCAAGCTGTTGCGGTCGGAGGTTGTGTTACCAGTGTGCCTTGTGCACACGTCAATGTGCCATAAAGAACAAAAGAGATCTCTGCCTTTTTCTTCTGTCTTAGGTGCCATGATTTTGACGAACTAAAGGGGTGAATCCATGCAAGACAGTGGTTTTGCTATCTGCTGTAATCTCGAAATGGTCGGGGCTTCGATGAGTGACTACTAACAGTCAGTTAACATGCACTGATAATGTCGGGTATGAATGTCCTTACCGTTAACCGTATCACGCGCTTTGTGTTCGTGTGTGTGTGTGTGTGTGTGTGTGTGTGTGTGTGTGTGTGTGTGTGAAAGGTTGCACACAGTCCCTCGGCCTGGGGGACTTCGACAGAATGACTGATGACTGGCGACTTTGTTTCGATTTCTGTTTTAGCGGACCGAACGATCGACTGTTGTTGACAAGTCATGTAAACTAAACCAAAATAACCACATCCCCGTTATCAAAACACAGGGCGCCAAGTTGATCAAAGTCTGTTTATATCGTTATTACCGAACCAATGTCTGAACGTGCACCCTGACCCCCAAAAACGCAATCTTTTCACGCTCATCCGTGGCGAATCTGGACACTGTTGGCCACCACTTCTAAATTGGGGAAAAAGTCTTACGATGACCGAAAATTGCGGGCGAAAAAGACGGCCAATCTGGAAAATCAACAATCAACAGTGAAATCGTTTTTTTAATTACTCAACTTAACAACCTGCGGAACAGACAGTGCATGAACACTTCAGGCGGTGATGAGTAAATTGACTGAAAAATCAAACCAATTTGTGTATGGCTTATTTCCATTGGTCGGTTTCTTCGATTCACCGGTTGGAACAAAAAAACAATGTCCTCGAGTTCACGAAAACCTTTTATTTAAGAATCTTATTTCTATTGTCTATTTACTTCACTTCCTGCTCTTTATATTACACATATAGGTTATTGTGTGTGTGTGTGTGACAGTGAACTCATACAGTCTCTACTTGTTGACCAACGTCACACACTGTGACGGGATGCGATCTGATCTGATTGGTAAAATACAGAAGAACACTGTCGTCGTGAGGTGACAAACTCTTAATCTAGGGCTTATTGGTATTGTCATTTTAAATTAGCCTTAATAAACTTTTACATCATTCAGTAACAGGGAGTAATCAAGCTAAACACTCATGTGAATATCTAAGAAGAGGAAAAACACATTGAATTCGTATTCTGAATATTTGTGCGTTTCATGCGGCTGCACTTGTCTCAGAAACAGGTCAGTGGTGGCAGCAGCAGCAGCAGCAGCAGCAATAACAGCATCTTTTAACTCGTGCACATGCTTGTGCATATCAAAGCGACTGACTACTACTAGAGACGCGTGCCAAAAATGAACTCAAATAGTAGTACTGTTGGGTGTAGTGGATTCCTCTTGTGATACACATTGTGGCGACTACGCACATTTAATAATTTGCGCAGGTGGGTAAATCCTTGCACACACACATAAACAAACATTATACAAATGTGTACAAATTAAATTTCAAATCTCCTCCTCCTCATGTCCTCCTCCCCGTCACCACCACCAACCAATTCTACCTGATAACCTCATAATTATTGGATTTGCTCATGAAATCTAGGCGTATGGAATAAATTATTCCCCGGGGTCAAAGTGACGTGACTAGTATGGTCATATTGCTCTTAGGTGAATGCAAAATATCTTTGCGTTCTGCCAGATGAGAAACAAATCCCACAGATTTGGCGATCCATGCACAGGACGAGCTTTGATGAACGCATACTTCTGTTTACCATGTTTGGGCACCGATTCTTTACCGGAAAATACCGTTTATCATTTTGTGAAATTTTCCAATGTGGATCAAGGTGGAAACAGAAGAGCTTTGTAAAACCTTCTGCCCGTTAAATGACTATTATTACTACGTACAGCTGTTCGGGTAAATAAATTCAATGTTCGATAACAGTTTCAGTTTGTACAACCAATAACCATGCACTTTCATGCACCGGTTTCAGTTGCTGTCTTTTGGTTGCCCATTTGGATGAACAGTAGGAGAAAGACAGGAAAATTGAAAGCAGAGTCGAATAGAAAATGGAGAATTTCAGTGGACTAATGTTGCAAAGAAATTGAGATGCACGGACGCCACTGTTTACGACATTCAGCCATATCACTCAGTGTCTCTAACCACCGGTTACCATGATCTCGGGGCCCCCAGTCAGGGAGCCTAACAGGACTTATATAACCCAGTCTCCTGGTTAGGGTTTTCATACCCTCATGCCAGGTCTTAGCTTGACCACCCTTGGCTTTTTTCCACCCATTACCTACCTCGGCAAACATCACTCGCCTGCCTAACCTACCTGGTGACATGTGTAACACTTGCCCCAACCAACGTAATATATGGAGGTCGACCACTTGCTCCAGTGGGCGACCGCGGTTACCCCAAACCCTGCGCCTAACCTCAACATTGCTCGTCCGGCTACCCCACCAGATTAACGCAATGCTGCGTGGGCAGCTGAATCTATTCCGTTCACCAAACAGATATCATGAACCGAATAGCTGTGGCAAAAATGAATAGCACTCAGATTCGGGTTGTCCCTGAATAACTAATGGGGTGAAGGAATCCGAGTATAAGTTGATTAAGTCAAACCTCAATACTTCCTGATTAGCGACTGAAATACTGAACGTGGTGACACAGATGGGTTTCGAATTTCATTGATTAAACCGCAAATGTATGAAGTGCTTAGGTAATCCATTCACAACCACACACTGTACCGGGAACCATCAGCTTGCTCATTGTTGGAAGAAGGTATGCTGATCATTTAAGTAAATACTGAAATGCACGTGTGGGCCTAGAAAAAAGTATATTGTGCGTGTGTGTGTGTGCGCGCGCTCGATCACGCGTTTATCAACACGAGAAAAATCAAACGAAAACCCCGTTGGAATAATTGAAGACCGCTTCAAAAATTCGATCAGTGAAATTGTGACAGTGAGATGATCGGAAAAAACCTCACTTCTGTTGCATCACAATGGGGCCAGGCTTTGAGTCAGCTATTCATAGAGAGTAATATCGAATCGATCGATCGAATCACGAAGATTGTCGATAGATCAGAATTACGATAGATGTGACATGAGCTAAATCGACTAGTTCACTGACGAACCGGGGTTTGTTAGTAGCCAGTTTATAAGCTTACTATAGGTAGACTTGGAATATGCATATAGTATATTTCAATGTTATTTAATGTCTGATAAGCGACCAATATGGAAGAGTTTCCTATTTACTCTCTCGTTTAGGCAGCAACAATCTTGTGAATAATAGGACCACTAAAAAGGGAAAATCTTGAGGAATGCTTCGTGAGAGTAACTTGTGTGGGAATATCAGAATGCAATCAACCTTAGCAATGCCGGAGGTGTTCGACAACGAATGCTACCAATCGAGCCTGGTTGCATTATGGAAGTGAATGTTTGATGTTACCCCAGTTCCTCCCTGGTACGTAGCACTGGTTTTCCAAGGGGTGACTCCGAAAGAATCGACAACAAAAAGAAATGCTTAACCCACCCTAAATGTGTAAAACCTGGTGACCCGCTTTAGCTTCACCTATCATGTTCAAGGACATTTGTTCAGACAATTCATGAAACATTGACCCCAAATTAATTCCGACAGATTGTTTGTTTTTATTTCAGTGATTCAATGCGGAGTACAGGGGTTGCTGTCTAAAAAACTCCTCAATATTTTCCTTTTCCTTTTATAACTGAGTTGGTTAGTCAGATTTTCTAGCATCTAGAGGGAAGTAACTGTCACTGACTGGTTCCAAACTATGTTCGTAATGCGTTTCCGGACTCAAGCTTCGTTTGTCCATCAAAACCCCGTAAAAATCGCCCAAAAATGTAACGGGCAATAAAGCATCATCACAATAATTTAGACTCTAAGGGTTAGTTCCTCATTGTATGAATAGTTTTCAAAAGGGCCAGTTTATTATTCTCAAAACTATTTTCCTTGGTTTTGGGCTTTAAACCTCCAGGTGCTCACATCAAATGGAATAGAGGAATGCGAAACGGAACCCTCGATTCTTATTTTGGGCTGATTACTAAGCTTGCAATACAGATGGATGTTCCGATTTACAAAACATCTGCAACATGAGCACACGCTGATTTCGGTATGCAATAACATTTATAAGTAGACAAAATCTATCAAATTCGACCAATTACCGGATTCTGGTTTTGAAACGGTGAAAAGGGAACGCACATGGTTATTTCATCTTTTTGCAAAGTCGAATAGAATCTATGCTGTACAACTATGGTATAGTCACCAATGTATACATAGGCGGTCATAAGACAGAGGTTGCTAGTTGTCTGTACTCCCGATTGATGGATGATTGGGATTGAAAAATAAAACAAGGACTGCCAATTCCGTAATGAAAATACACATAGAAAATTGTGGAAAAATCAGAACTGTAAGTTAAGTACCAGTTCGCGAGAGACCAAAACGTTGGGAATCTGTCGTTAAGTGGACACACTCTTCTATCAGATCTGATCGAGTAGGTGGAGACGAGAAGAATGAATTGCACCATTCCACACATGACCCACATTATTCTCCAGCTAAACCCTCAACGATTTAGAGAGAATCAAAGTTTCTAAGTTTAAAAGTATTGACAATCGGTTTCCGTTGTTCCGAACATGTCTACAAACGTTTCATCATCCGAGGTGAGGTGAAATCTTCAATGCTTGTCATGAAGTTTCAATCGTGACATTGATTGGCACACTATCTGAATCCGGTCCATGGGCGTGTTCTGGGTATTAAAGTTTGATAAGAGTGTTTTTTTCTACTGGTTACATTTTTAAAAAGAAATCTTTGTAATAGAACAGAGGAATTCGGTCAGTATCCTCATAGATGAACGGTAAACCATTTCCTCAAATGGGATTTTTCTTATTGACTTTCATTCATACGTGCTTACACACACATAACTGCAACAAAGTTAAGTTTTGTGGTTCATTTGTTGTTGGTTTTGGTGGTGGTGGTGGTGCTATTGTATTGGTTCACATGCCGCTCTCGAGTAGACAAAGATATGTCTTGCCATCAAAATGAACCTAATATATGAATGTCAAAAATCGCACTCCCCGGCTTTGAGTAATCCTAGTCCCCAGTGGTACTGGATACAGTAGACATATGATACTGGGTTTTCTAGTTCTACATCCTCTTTACTAGTGCCACACCAGTCAACTCTAAGCCGTTCTAGTACTGAAATTATTGATGAGCGACTAACTTCCATCGCTAAGATGATTTCAATTTACCCTCGTTTGTTATCACTCTTCTGTGACCAGTACCTATTGGTGTAGGTACCGTAAATCAGGATCCAACAACGTCATAATGAAAACTCACAAAAGCCATCATCCCAGCTGCCGAATAGTAAACTTCAAACAACCCACTAAGCCATGGAGATCATCTATGGGACAACTGTCGGGGCAAGTGGCTAGAGCAAGTTGATGTCATTGGGTTTCTGCAAATTCGGTGGCTTAACTAATCACGAAAAGATTGGATCTATTGACCAGGCCTTGCAATTCAACTGAAAAGGTGCATGCTGTGCAAAAGCGTGGATGACTTCGATATGTCAGTTCAGAACATATGAAGACTGCTAGTCATGACAACTTGCAGATTTCTCCTTGTTACAAACACTCTTGGTTCGTCGTTATATACTATTAATCTTTTATTCCAGCCTAGTTGGAGGTGAAACGCAGGCTACTCTTTATTTTTTTGCTCGATTTCAAGGCCCAGACGATAGATGACCGGGCTTGCTCGAACACGTGCTGCGCGGCATCACTTATCGCACGGGCATCTTGGATGCTGATGATTCATTACACACAGCAACTGGTCGGTCATCCACCGCCATCCATTCCTTCTTTCAACTTCAGGTGTTCTATTGCCGTTTTACAAACCTTGGGGAAGTTGTTCGGCAAATATCAGTGTCTGTGGGCCCAGAGTCACAACTAAGTTGAGTACTCACTACACGTGCATTCACATTTTATCAATATCGAACTAATCTGAATCGTGAATGACTGGTAAGGGGTCGAAACAAGCGGAGTCGTTGAAATTGTGAAAAGTTTGGTAGACTCGGTGGGATTTAAACCCACGCATGGACGCCGTCTACGCTTTTACACAGAGCAAGCTCCAAAAAACTGAAATAACTACATGCGACCATTACACTTGTTAAAGAAATGAGTTGTAATTTCAATCCGAAATTTCGCTACCGGTCAACACCTGATTTTCTTCACTGAGTGCGTAGGTGAAAAACTAATTTAATTTGTTCAAATGACAAAAGAGTGATATAATTATTGGTATATGAGCGCGCATAAAAATGCAGCCTGAGACGGTGACTTGCCCATCAGACAAATGGATTGATCTCGCAGTCTCTGGACATCAGTTCCTAACTCTGATGTACATTGTGATCCCATTCCGAAACATCAGTGGGTGAAGCACAATTAGATGTATCGAGGACCGAGTTGATAACTTGTTTCAATCCTCTACCAAACTGGCACCAACCGCATTCACTTCAAAAGGCGAGTTGTTATCGCGAATTCTGTGTCATTCTGTCATGCGGTTATCTGATTCTGTTCGATGCGCTTCGTTCGTTCGTTCGTTCGTTCGTTCGTTCACCTGCCTGCCTGCCTGCCTGTGAAATCGGCACAAAATAGATGACGTTCGAGGAACAACTGCTACCGTTCACCCATAGTAGTACACTCCTGGTCGAACAGAAAAACAGCTGTTATTGGGGCCTGCTAGTATAGTCACAACAAGCACGGGTTAAACCCCCTCAAAAAGAAGAATCTTGGATTTTTGTCTGACTAAGAGTACCCTTTAATTTGGTCCGGGGAGTCTTTGATAGCATGGACGCCGTGGTGTTGTGTATGTGGTCAACAGCAAATCATGGGGACAGTCGGTCCCACGGTGGCCGTCGAATCGAACTCGCGAGACACAACGACTGACGGGGGTAGAGAAAATATGTCTTTGTCATTGTCACGGCGTCACCAAGCCGGCACTGAAATTTTTTTCGAACAAGGCTCCCAGAGCAACACAGGCTCAGAGACTTTTATCCCCGTTACCCTTTACAAATGTACTATTCTACCGACCCCCTCCCTGTACTGTACTGACATTACTTCTTTTTTTTGGTGTGCCTCATCAACATCATGATTATCTGCCCCAAAACGCTCACTGATATCAAATCGAAATGCATGGTCCGACAGGCTACTGCTGTGTGTGGATGAGTGGGTTTGGACTACATATACACATCCGTTTTTGGATTTAGACCGGTTTTTGGAAAGTTATTGGGCCAAATAAACGGATTAACAATAACTGTTTTGTTGTTGTTGTTGTTTGATATGCTGGCCTAGCGATATTGGAAGAATTCGGGGTAGACATATGTGAAACTCAACTGTCAATCAATGGGACTTACGTAACTGAACAAGACTAATTCGATGAATTCAGTACAATCCTTTCGTTTAACTGCGTGAACCATTTTTTTTCGATGACACTCCCATGTGAGTGCAGACTTGCTCATTCTGTTGAACTGATCTGTTATCCGATTATATGAAATTTGGAAACGTATTCCAATATCTAAATTGGACTTCGAAAACACTCTGTGCCAGATATAATTAGAAATGACCAAATAATGCTTCGAATTAATTGACCTTTATCTTCGATTGGATGCGACCAAATTTTTGCCCAGAATGTCGGTCAAGATTAGCTTTTTCCGGCGGGAGATAAGACCGGGGCAGTAGTCAACTTACATGAAGTTTAATTCAACTAAACCTCGATCATAAGATCCGATTGGGGCGGAGGGGGGGCGGGGATGAAATCAGGAGGTTCCTGGGATTTGGACATATTCATGGAAGGCCGAAAAATGCCTCCGTATCGCGTATGCCCTGCTAGCGGAGCCACAACTCCCTCCCTACCTAGAGCTGGCCATTCCTCAATCGATTATCACTGTGGTTCCTGATCTGTTTTACAATAAGGTTACATGAAAAACTTATGGAGATCTGCTCAACAGCGAAACTTGAGCCTTGATTCGATGGTGAAATCTTATTTACGGTATTCATGAATTCCCTGTGACAGCCATCGGTGATCCATGTCTTTTGATGCGGAATAATTACAACAGTATCATTTGACCGTGATAAGTAAGCACTCCATATTACGATAACAGTGGGGATTCAGTTTACACAACCATAGATCTTGTACTTTCGTGTGGGATCTTAGTCGGTAGCCGCCAATAGTAAAGCTATCAGAAAGCAAGTTGACCAGTTTTGCTAAGGAAGTGAATAGAGTGCAACCAATAACGACACTCACCTATCTGATTAAATATCTCCAACCAATTTTCATAATGATCACGTAGTTCTGATTGGGGTTGATCGGGGTTTTCATAACCTCACATCTTGGAAGCAATTGGTTTACTACACCTTTCAATAATTGTATTCAGTCTACTGTAAGCGACACGACACAACACTTTTACCGCATACAATCGACCAAAGCGCACATTAAAATAACTTTTTTGAATCAGAAATTACACAGACTTTTGGTTCGATAAGACATTAAACATATATAGCAGAAAGTATTCGAGGGTGTTAAAAAACTAGCAAATTACAGGTTTATTTGTAGGTTGTAAAAAAGAACTTGATGTTTGCCCACTGAGAGAATGTAAAGTTCTTTCGGTCTTCTCGACTCGTCTAATTGACACAGTCGTCTTGGAATACATAGAAGAAATTTACCTGTGATGAAACAAAAATCCTATAATAATTGAATTATTTTCTCCATAGCTTGAAGTTTCATAGTAGATGATCCAAGTTCTTTTTCAAACACGGAGTGTTTTATTTGTCACTGCGTCAAAAGTCAGTCAATGAATTCAGAGGAAAATTGCAGGTTGCAGTAAATGAGTGTACATCGTTGTTCCAGTTGCCCCGTAATTTCAATAAATTTTAAGCGCATTCCGTGCTTCCATATTTTTACTATTGAAGCGACGTATTGACTGCCTGCCTGCCTACCTGACTGACTGACTGACTGACTGACTGACTGACTGACTGACTGACTGACTGACTGACTGATTGTCAAACTAACTAACTAACTAACTAACCAAATAAATTAATAGCTCACTAACCAGCTAACTAACAACCCATTAAACATAACGGGTACGTTGTAGACCAGGGGGCAGTAGTCAAGTAGTTCGTACTATCCATACGGCGACCTGGAATTTACGTGCTCGAATCACGCCACCGTCTTACATCTTTCGCAATTCTTTAACCATGTAAAGACTGTGATTGGCCAAAACTCTCTTCTCCCGAAATTCATAGGCATAACAGTGTGTCAAATAAGTTCGAAGAAAATAAAGCTGTACCAACCCCTTTCTTTTCACTCCGATCTAAGCTCCTTTACCGACAATCTTGATCAAATTCAGTCATTATCCTCCTCATCGGGGCTAACCTTAAACCTCAGTGAATGTGTTAAGTGTTTATATAGTTTTGTTCGATCTCCATATGTGACAGATCACAGTGATTAATAACAATCCTTTATCTAGGGTAAAGTCTGTCAAATATATTGGTGTAACTATAGATAGCAATCTTCATTGGTCAACCCACATTTGTAAACTGTTTGCCTATTTTTTCAAAGTCGAAAGCTCAGGCAGTTTCGTGCATCCCAGTCAGTTATTCTACCTTTGTGTATCAGTGTGTTTTCCTCCAGATGACTTTATTGTTCCAAGTCATTCTTCCTGGCTTACTCGAATAGGATTTCGAAGTCTTACGCCGCGGTCTAACCATTATTAGTCGTGTTTCTTCTATTCCTGTGAATGAGTTAGCTGTAAAGCTTTCGGAGCATCACGTAACTTCCTGTGTGAGATTTGTGGAGAAGATTCTCACAGATCCTGACCACCCATTACACGCAGAACTGACAGTTTGTCGTTCCCATCATTCCACAT
>UZAN01040708.1:6008-32088 GCA_900618425.1 Echinostoma caproni
GCGTCCCGACCAAGATTAGTCATCAACAAATATTTGGTAGATGACACAAGCTGTTTCTGTGTTTGGTGTTCTTTGGTAAGAGTTGTGATTGGTAGTGGCGTCATGTGACTGAGTGTGTGGCTGATGCGCTTGACGAGATTTGTGGGGTCAAATTGGAGAATTACTTTTGATCTGGTGATCCACCGTGGGTTGTGCTCCTGCATCTGTGCATGCAACTGTCTACCTGTTCTACCAATCTACAATACTCCACATTCTTATTCAAATGGATAAATGACGTGCAATTTGGTGGACAGTGGCAGGGGTTACTTTGTGAATGGAATGGGATATGTGCGGTTGTGTACAAGACGATTGGGTTGGCAGCATTATAAGTGCNGCGTTCTACCACATTTTTCAATCGGTCGTGAAAAATCAGATTGATATCGTCACATTTGAAGGAAAGGCAAATGTAGTCCTTTTTCTTATGG
Source organism: Echinostoma caproni (assembly GCA_900618425.1). Classification (NCBI taxonomy): domain Eukaryota; kingdom Metazoa; phylum Platyhelminthes; class Trematoda; order Plagiorchiida; family Echinostomatidae; genus Echinostoma; species Echinostoma caproni. The sequence goes on from UZAN01040708.1 coordinate 6,473, forward strand.
ACGTCATATTGGGTTGGCTTTTGTTCCGGTGTCTGACTGAGCTTCTCAATAAAACTGCCTGGTTGATCGTTCTCAGCCAGAATTGATTGGAGGAGTCAATTTAACTCCTGTGTGAATGCGACATGTTCGACCAAATGGTGTTTTTACCAAACCACACGAAACTAAAGAAATGTGGAAATTGACCCGTTCATGTTTTCTTGCGATACACAGCTCTATGAGTCGCGTCGTCTGGCCTCCTTGTCGTTAGAATGCACAAAAATATGAGGCACTCGTCCTACTTTTCTTTTCTGCAAGAAATGTATATTCTTGAGTTGAAACTGTTCATGCCGCATAGGGAAGAAGTCAGATGTTGTTGGTCTTGTACTATGAGGATAATATCATCAGTGTATATTTGTACATAATGTGCACTGATTCGAGGCATGTGCCGCCTCGCTTTTCAGCTTAGTGATGACTAGGTACACGAGAACAGGCCCTTAGGGGCTTCACATCACCGCACCATTTATTTGTTTGGAGAGCTTTCCCTTGTAAACTGAAGCTAGAGTTTTATGCTCATGAACGGAGACGTTTGAGCTAAGGAATCGGTGGTCTGATACTTAGGTTCTGTTGCTCGATATACTGTAAAGTTTTCTCGATTGTTTTACGCCGTGGCACGTTAGTGAATAATGGTTTAAGTCCACAAAAGCCAAGAATTTATCTTTGATATTCAAGTCTTCCATTAATTCAACTAGATCAAAACTGTCCTGATAATGTTCTATTTAGACATGTAATCCAGAAATTGTTTCAATAGCGTCGCATTACCATATAATTTGTCAGGTTCACCGCATGTTCAAAATACATTCTGCAAATTTACAAAGCTTTCATGTTTCTCATTCCGAGTAGGAATGGTTTCAGTTGTCCATAAGTGGACTGTTGGGTTTGTGAATGCATGTGTGCTCCCCCATTGGTTGTATTGTTCCCCTGGATTGTTCCTGGTCTGTTGAAGAAAGACTTTTATGTACTGGCGAAATCTCTGAAATACACCTCTAAATGTAGTGGCATTGTCAGGGGTAAACTCGTGCACTCTATCATAGACAGACACCTACAAGCATGTACAAATTCCACTGCCAAAATACCCTTAGACAGTCATCACTTATTACACAACCAATTTTCAAAAGCTGTATCCACATCATCCACACACTTAAGATTTAAACTTTTATTTCACGTACCTCTCTGTTTAACATAATTCTGTTTTTCCTTAGCTAGCATATCCACTTGTGACAAGGAGAAAAGTCCCACAGAATTTCGCAATTGCTTGCTTCATTGACAAACACAGTCTACTGCTTTCAGTTTCATTGTGTATGATTTTATAAATTTGAATCCACAAATATGGTGTAAATGCTGAAAATTCACCCATCCGGGTGCATAAATCTACTACTGACTTGATTTGATTTGATTTCAACCATTTTACCGAGTTGTGTTGTAATCATCGATAAGATATGTTTGAGTGAAATTCCAGATCAATGTGTCTTTGGAAGAGACCATACAGTTGAGGTATAGTACTGCCAGTCGGTTTGAGAAACTTTAATTTGATACCACGGATGAATCCACGTTCCAGTATTATTTGCGACTCTTTTGTGACCGTTTCTCCATTGTTACTAGATTATTAGTTTTTATTTAAGCTTGAAATTTCGAAGTACCTTAACATCTTTTCGATGTATTTCTCTCGGTCCATGACTATAACCTCAGAGCCCTTACCACGCTGGACGACCATCAATTGTTACCGGATTTCAGTGTACATAGTTCGTTGATGTTTTCCTTTCCGCTGTTCTGCAATATTGCACCAGTTGAGATGCAGTGAAATCTGCCTTGGCACAGATTGTACAAACCTAGCATTTTTGTCCTCTCTCCTCAACTTCAGGAACACATTTACAGATCTAATTTAGTGTCCTCCATCAGGGAAACATTATAATACTTGTCACTGATTTGATCTCAGATGTGCACATCCGCTGCTAACAGTCTATTGATGTTCTTTTCATGCATGGTGCTTTTCCAGTTCGTGCGGTTCATCCGTCTATTTCCCCCAGATCAATCATTGTCAAAACAAATTTGACCCCAAAGGAACTTCGGGGCGTTATTGAGCTTCGAATTGGACCATTTAGTTCTCAGTTTGTACGTGCTTTTATGCATAATAGGTTCCCGATTTAGAACGCCAAGCTTGGATTGGCCATTAGATTGTTCAGAGGCACCAGGAACTCTTGATGGTCTTGGGTGTCGGTTTCACTCCTTGTGAGATCGTTAATTCCCCACGAAGTAATCTATTCGAATGCGACGAAAATGATGACCGACAAAGAGCACTGGACGCTCTGCCGAACAGGACGAAACGGCCGTCCAGTGCTTTTTGTTGGTTATCACAAACATTTCCATCGCATTTGAAGGCTCCCGATTGTTTGAAATATCGGTTCTATCATGAGACTCGTTTCGTGGATGCTACACTGACTAGTATTTGTGCTTGGGCATATTCAGACCAGTGTAGTTACGTTCTGCTTGCTTCAAGGGACTTTTGAACAGAGCCCAACTGCGGTTCGTTCAACCGTTGTATGCATAACTATGATGTGCTGCATCTAATGAGTCTTAAAGTAGTTCGCATCTTTGTAACTACGCTAACCATTTATCGGCGATACAATGAATAAGGCCTTTTTGCTTCCGTTTATTTGATAAACAACAAGTTTACAAACAATTTTAAAAGCAGGGATCCGCATCAATGTTTTACCACAATCGATAATTGGGGTAAGAATGACAGAGTTTCGGTAAAGTAACTAGATGACAATAGGGCAATGGCCTAAATGATTGGTTCACCACACTTTTGAGGATTCTTCTAGTGCTTACCTTACCTTCAAAACGAGGCGCTTCGATGAAGTACAGTAGAGATTAATTCAGAATTTAACCCTCTAGAGTGTAGAGTTGCTGTTCCCTCTAGGGCCCTAGCTTCCGTAGTCAATCTCATCCCGGGACCATGTGCTAATTTGAAGGCTCACGATTCAAGCCCTGCTAGACTTCAGACGATGGCTTCTGATGCGTCTGAGGATGGTGAAAAATGAAGGCTATATCTGCAGTGCTGGTAATTTTTTGAAGCCAAATGTGCAGTTTTAGGCTAGTGTTATGTCGCGGTGGTGGCTCGGTGGTAACGTCACCAAATTATCACCCCGGAGGACGAGTGTTCGAATCCCACCACCACTGCTTGACTTTCCCCATTTGTGTGTTGTATGGCAGCCCTTTGGTTGGCCTCTTCCCCCTTCCTGAAAATTGTATCTTTGTATATTCAATAAAAAGAAGTAAAATGAAAAAGAAAAATAAGAGTGAAACCCCTGTTTTCTCAAAATTAAACTCAAATGGAATTTGTCCCATTTTCCGGTGGGGGTACAAAATTTCAGACCTAATGACAATGCCACAATAATGGTATCAGTCAAATGCAAGTTAGAACGGTTGTGCACCTACCAATCAGGACGATTTGGAAAAACATACTGGCGAGTCTTCGCGTCCAGTCCTTTTGGCAACATATCCCGTCTTTTCGTTGTTCGAGATTTCACAAGATGTTCAGCATGGTTCAGGAACGTGACCTTCAGGTTTTCATTCAAACAATTGACAAAATGATGACGCTGTGTGATATATACCGTTCGTATTCGAACAATGTGGAATGCAACGTGTCACATCCGTTTAACACAAAACGATAAGATAAATCCGATTTCAACGAAGTGATTTTCTGCATAGTTTTGGATACTGGTTTTGATAAATGCACTCCAATTGGAGATCGAAGAATAGCATTAGTTTTGCGGAGAAATTAAAGAAGTGATTTGGTCCCTTCACCACGTGGGGGACCACTGACAATAAAACATACATAATCCTTTATTTATGCCACCCCCATTGGTTTTCACATTTCCTTTGACCCATCATTAGAATAAAGTAAAGAAAAAATGTTCACATTTTTTCCAATCTCCGCAGTCGGGGCAGCGGAAAACATTCCGGTATTTGCACACGACAAGTACGCTAAATACAATTGGTCAAAGGACATAGTCAGGAAAGGGTCCAATTGGATCGGTTGCATCTTAAACTTTTATACACACAAAATTGCCTAGCTCATTCATGTTGCGTAACAACGGCTTGTGTGACAAAAAAGTGGGTCAAAAATGTGCTCAGTTACCATGGCATGTTTTGGGGATTGAGGGTCTAGGATTTTTCTAGTCAGTTTGACTTCTTAGATTGGGCTCTGTTATTGATCGTATGAGGCATGTTGAAATGGGCTTAGACATCCACTGTAACAAGGATCAATTCATTACACTCATGTAAGCGTGTGGTGATCCCAGCCTGCGAGATGACGCATACCCTGGAGCGACACATTACAATTTTAAGACAACTGTGATCAATCAAGCTTCACGCGTGAAGTTAGCAAAGCGTGTGAGTGCCACAGCTTCTGAACTACAAACCATAGGCCAATTGTATCAACCAATCAGAAACCGTGCGGTCCAGACAGAAGCTAAACAACGGCAGAAATACTACAGCGCGATTGGCAGAGGCTCGGATAACCAACGATCTTGTTTTGTACATATTATTTAATCTCTCTGAATTCTTTCAGTTTGGTTCAGCGCTTACGTGACATCCGTGACTGCTAATCGGTGATTCTTTTTGCGTTCGTATTCCGAGTTCAGTGCATACTACTACTACTACTACTGCTACTGCTACTTCCACTACAAAGTGTCACTGTAACGACAGGTGAACTGACATGATATGAGAGACAGAATTGAGCTGGTGGTTCTGTTTGCGGTAGTCCAGGTGAAGTCCCTCAGTATACAATATGAATAGTAGAGTTGCAGCAGGAAACGTTTGATACAACGCAACCTTGAGCTTCGGACGCACGTTGTTCATTAGACGATTATCCCTAAGGCCAGTTTGCGGACGACGCATTTCTTCATTACTTAGAAGATGGGATCACCCAGTGGCTCTCGTCCTCTGTACGGATAAATAAATTTCTCCGGATTGCCATTAACCAGTACCGTCTTTCGTAATTATGACCAATTACTCCTGGCACATTCGAGCAGAGTTTTCGCTGAAATCCCTTTATTCACAATCGGAGAGGCACTGGGAAATGGTATTGTCCCCTTCATGTGATTTTCTCATAATTAAATCTCCGTGAAGTCCCGTCTAATCACCTCCTGATTTTAACAGTTAAAAATTCAAAAGCTGTCCTTCTTTTTCTTCTAAATAAACCACTACGTCTTCTAAAACCGTTTCCTGTGAATACTGGGTTACTTTACGGTGTATATACTCCATTCATACAATCATACTCCACATGACCGCCTCGCAGTATTCAACTTCTCTAATTTAATGAATTGGAGGAAGTGAACATAAGTTACAAAGATAAAGTGGGCTGATAGACAAAACAGAGCAAGTTGTATCGGTAATCAGTCAGTTCACCAAAACTTCTTATGTTCACATTTCACCACTGCCGACTCAGTTCTTTATCTCTGTAATGTCCGCTGGAAGTCCCCTGGTTGTTCCAGATCTCCTCTAATTAAAAATAATTTGGTTGATAAAACGAAAATACGTTACAACTCGAGAGACGACAATTTGGATAGATAAATTCGAACATTTGGTATTTGCAGATGCAGTTACTAAAACTGTGCTGATCCATTTTGCCGATAAATGTGCTCTCTGTGAATCAGCACAGGTAAAGTACTCGATTTCGGGGTGTTCGCTGAAAGATTGCAGCTGTTGGGTGGCGATGAGTAAGCAGTCACAAACAAAATCATCGTCATACAGACCCGGGAGTCACAGTTTCAATCCCGTCCCGGCAATCTGACTGTTTGCATTCTGTTTGTGTTTCCAGGCTTCAACCAACTTCAACCAGCTCGCTTCCTTTCCGTAAAGTATCGATAAAATGTTACATTAAATGAAAGCATGCAAAAGTTCTATTATTGTCATCGTTTACTCTTCTCAGTAGCATCGAATTCAAAGTGCTTAGATTTTCCCGTACCACATTTTGTAAAAACCCCACTATCTGTATCATTCTTTGTTACCTATCTACCAAAATATTCATCTTGGGGGACGTCCTAGTCACCCGGTACTTCAGACAGGTCGGCCAAATATTTGGGAATGTTTTATGCTGAATGTCATCAGCTAGGTAATGAGATACCAAAGAAGACATAAAGGTCTGGATAGGGCTGGTCAAAAATAATGTCATCGACAGTAAAAAATCCTTACAAACAGGATACCAAATGACACGCCAAAGAACCCATAATAGATCAGAATTTCTGGTTCAAGAGGCTTTCTCACTGTAGCATGTGAACTGTTTTCAAACAGACTGATCTCGATCAACACCCTTGAATACATCAATTTGGCCGGAAATCAGACTCATAGAGCTTTGAATTTGTCACTGAGTGATCATAGAATGAGATGCACTTAGTACATTGGAGCAACAATCTCAGCCAGTTGAGTACAATAAACAAGTTGATTACAATTGCTTATGCTCACTTGTTTGGGGATGGGTAGACATGCATAGAAGTACCGTTTGAGAAGCCCTCATTACTCATTCCATTCTCTACAGTAGAACTATTCTGAACCACCGTAAGAACCATTAACAAGTGTGTTTGAAAGTGTTGTTTGAATTGATCGTTTGTTTTACTGCATCAGTTGTGTTTTCATGATTGGTCCGTATCACACTTTGCGCCTGCAAACCGGACAATCTGATTGGTTCAAGCTTATATGTTAACTCCTGTGTTTTCCTTCCAAATGTGACTTGTGTCCGGTACAGTCAAAAAGCATATCGAGAGCACTTCGTGAACAATCGACTTTTGACAACAAGGATGTGCGAACAATCAAATGTCGAACAGAATTTCATCCCAAAGTCTAACTCAAACACTACCGTATGATATCATCCGAACTACGTTTGGCTGGGTCCGCCGTGTCACATTCGCAGTTCAAGTCAATGATTTTATAGCACGTTGTGCATGTGGACAGCTTCCAGTAACAGGTTGAGATGAACTATTCTTTTACATTTTCTAACCGTGAACCACAGTTGGGGAACGTGAGAAGGATGAGCAGCCAACATGTGCACAGGGAAAGTACACGCTAACAGGCACGAAGTCAAACCCGAGAGAAGAGCATTCGCTGGTTGGGCAGCTATGCAGTATTTAATCCATGAGCTTGAAACCTCGGTGGCCACTGACCATGATACTGCCATTTGCGACATGCATTAAAAACGTGAACTATCAACAAACACGCTCCAGGATCAGTAATAGTTACAAACAAAATGAAAAATGGAAAATGAAAAACCGTCTGATCAGCTGCCCGATGGTGTAGTGGGTAGCATGCTTGCGTTCTGCCCGTGAAGTCCCGGGTTCGATCCCCAGTCGGGTCGATGGATTTGCACTGCTGATGAGATCCAACCAGGTCGAAACAGCTGTCCAGTGATTCCGAGCTTTTCAGTTCACGTTTCATTTACGATATACACGACGAATTGTCATTTGATTTTTCAAAACTGGTAATGACTTTAGTTGCAAAGTTACACCCGTTCGGAATATATCCCATTGTTTACTATAGATCCGAACCGTTCTTCAAATGTTTACGCGCACAAGCATATTTGTACAATTTAAACATATTCATAAGGAGCTCACATTATGCATTTCGTCAGTGCAATATGTGATCACTCGTTGAACTATATCACAATGCGTCATGTTTATCACTGAGAAGTTTCATCAGGCCTCGAAACAATTCATTTTTGTAATCATACATAAAACAGATAGAATTATCTGCTAAGCGGTGCATTCTATCTTTAACGTCATACAAACTGATACCCTAAGATCAGATCTAATTCTTCACTGTTCTAGTGAGCTTACTTACGCAACATGCAATATCTGAAACAGGCTCCTAAGCACTGATCACGCTTCACTGTGTACGGACAAAATCCAAAAACTATCTGGTCAGCTGCTCGGTTGTCAGGAGGACAGGATGCTTGCGTTCTACCGGCGAGTGCCCGGGTTCGGTCCCCAGATGTGTAGAGGCATTCGCAGTGCTATTGAGACCTGACGGATCCAAAACACTGCTTCTTTCCCTTTGCAGATCAGGCTCGATTTGCTCTGTTTATTATATGATCATATATATATATATGATCAAATCAATTCCCTTGCTACTGTCATTTAAAACTGCCTTTATTATTTTAATGCAAACGGGTCATTGGTCACGTGATGCATATGGTAAGCATGGCAAGCTCCTAAGCTGGTCAGATATTTTACCATTCAGTGGTGTCAATTTAGGCCAACTACAAGATTAACCTCTGAGAGTCTCCAATTCACTGTATCCTTTTATTTCTGACGTATATTTATTCGAACGTTGTTCTTACAGAATATGCATTTTGTCAAAGTACATCCATTGAAGCCCCAAGCAAACTTAAGCATTTTTCTCACGCAGAATGTAAGCCATACACATTCGAGATTGATAGATGCGTCTAACTACCTCTCCTTCAAACAACTGATTAGATAAACTAATTCCCATTGATCCCGCCAAACTTTTTAAACTTTTTAAAATGTCACTTAAGTATATTTGACTTACCTTTAACATACTCAATTTTATCCACTGTCATTCGGAGGTTGGGAAGAATATTATCACATTTGCTTTATTTTCTTATCAAAATAAAACACAAGTTTTTATTTGTTTTATGGTACTTCGTATTGCAACAAATTGTGAAATTAATCTCAGAAAGTTGTCAACAAAAAGTTCAAGGTTTGTAACAAGGTACACGCTTCAGCTGTCTTTGGCAATGAAATCCAGAGGGTAATTTTTGTCGTTACTACAGGAACTCATCGTTGTCGCAATGGTTGGGGTGTTTCTTAGTCGCACTAGGGTGGTTTAAATAAACAGACGCAGAGTAAGTTAGAATATGGTGATTTTTTCTGAAAATCGCAAACCATCGTTAAATTTCTTTCAAACCAGTGGGTCCAGAAGAGGACAAACACCAAATTTTATTCAAGTATAAATTGGTTTCTACTGAGTCGATTCAATGTACTATTTATGTAGTATTGATTATGGCCAGACTCACATGCAACGAGTTTCTTCAGCGCTGTTGTAGCATCATGGTTTCAGATTCCGGCACAAGTAATGTTAAAAAAATATTGTTTTTGACAAGCATTAAAACTCGGAAAGATTTAGAACCCCCATAAATATCGAAACTAGGGGGTGAACGAATTTTTCTCACTTTAGTTCTGTGGAACGAATAAATATTTTAATCGCACAATATTCCAAATCACAGTTCGATTCACGACAGAAATATCAAAGGGGCTGCGCTTTCATTTGTCCTGACAACCGAAATATGGCGCACACTATCGGCTCCATTGTGAACTAAAACCCAAGCTATCCTCAACACAACGCAAGTGTACTAAAGAGAATATTACCTTTCCTACACCTTAGTAAACTGATCTGATTATTCTGTAGACGAAGTTAGTGGCCTTGTTTATTACAGCTCACCCGATCCTCAGAGTTCCCATAAAATATCTCATTTCCGGATACTTGTAATTCGGAATGGTGAACGTTCAAATCAAATCAAATCATGAAATAGTCCATGATTTGCTCTCAATAATTAAGGCACAGTATCTGCATTCTGTAGCACAGTCGATCACTGGGATAAGAAAATGTATCATCTCCCTAGTTGATTGATTACAATGCAACATTATTAGTCGCTTGGATTGAAACAGTATCGTTGTTTGGAGGTTTTGGTACGGAGACCTGGGTAACGATAACTCGGCAGACTAGGGAGGTTTCAGTGAAAATGACGGAATGACGACTTTTTACCTCAATTTTTGCGCTAGTTTTTACTATAGCACATGTGCGTTGAGACCTCAGAGTGCGCTTCTTCCTCTTCTGTCAAAAAAGCTTTGGGTATCTGATACGTGATCAAATAAACGCGTTCATGCAGAACAATTTTACTCGGACCCAAACTTCTCCGGCAGTGATGTTCTAAGTGAATCCCAATTGTTGGAATCACAAGTTTGATTCCCTATTGTTCTCCACTTTTGTGTTCCGGCATCGTACATAATAGGCGATCAGCAAATTACTACATTCGCGTGTAATATTCCAACCCATCCAGTCAAAATATTTTCACTGGACTGTAAAAAGTTCAATCGTTACAAAAAGACATTTTTCTCCTTGATAAAAATTTGAACATGTTGTACTGATTGATTTACCGGTACAAATTTTAATCGTAATACTGGATTTCCGAGGGTGATAAATCATATGGCTGCAATATGTATTCGTCATCATCATTAGACTGGCAGGTTTACTTAGTCTGGTTCTATTAATTGAACTGAGCACATCACATCAGTAACACTAGGCGGAAAACATTTCCGTAGCATTCTTGGAAAACATAGTTAACAGGTTGACTTTTGTTCACAATACTGAGGGTCTAAATTTCGCAGCAGGAAAATGTGTTATGTGATTGAAGGATCCATATTATCATAAACCTGAAACAAGAACTGATTGCCTGCACGGGTGAAAACAATGTCACGTCGCATTTCATTGTTAACGACGAGATAACAAATGTCGAGACACAGAAATGGCTGTCCACGGTATAGTATTGAAGCTTTGCGGGAGCAGTAAACAAGCAGTTTAGGTGACCAACTTCTTGCTTCGGAGATCGTGTGTTCGATCTTCACCATCACCAACAAACCTTACAATTATCTTTGCGTCATGTGACAGTCAATAGAAAACTACTGTTAGAAAATGTCAAAGCATTTATTCCTACTCGCATGTGCTTGTCCATTTTCACATCAGGGTTGAGAAAAAAATTAACCTCGTCCAACAGAAACTCCAGTATGTATATTTCATATGTGATCATACCAGTGTTCCGCAATTAATGCCTACACTTTACAATTTGATTAAACTATACGAGTAAATACCGCATCCTTTCTGTTTTTTTCACAAAACACGCTACAGTTGTGTGGTAAACAGTGAAGCTGAGCTCTTCATGATGAAACGCGCGATACCAATTTAAATTGCTTGAGGTAATCTATCATTCAAAATGTGTAGTTAAAACGAAAACGGGCTGCCTCCGGAAATTCTTTGCAATCTCGAATAAGAATATTGGTTTTCGTGTACATATAGTGTGAACTTGTTTCTCAACCACTTTCAAAGAAACTCTCAAAGTTTGTAACGTGAATGAGATAGTCTTACCGCTGCGTAGTAAACTGATGGATCTTTTGTCTGCAAAAGGAGAGAAAATGTGTATTTAGTAAGTAATAATGGCACAAAACCAGCAGAGATATGCAGCTGTTTTCTGTTTGATAGATATTAACTACGGAATTCCGGCGTTTCCAATTTAAAAGTAAATCAGTTTCAGAATAGTTTATATAAGCACCATCAATCGTCTAAACCTTTTAAATGTTCTCCCTGCAACCTATTTCAGTAGAATTATGATCTTGCGGCTCATGAGCATTCATTGGAATAACTTTGAATGTGGTAAGAACCACTAATTCCATATATTGTGTTCTTTTACCGCTTAAGTTAATTCATTTACCGTTTATACTCGTTTACTTTAAACTTAAAGCTGTGCGCTATCACTCGTTCAATTGGGTTCAGTTAAAAATCAAGCAATCGATCTCTCTGTCAACCGTTCATTGAATATAATCGTGGATCAGTGATATAAAGTTGACGGAGATTTCCATTGCTGAAGAGCCTTGGTGACAACCTATTTGTGTGTTTTTATTATAGTACGGTTTATTTAACAAAACCTGTGAAATCCAAATCTTAGCAGAAAAAGTTCACACCCGTTACAGACAGATAAATTGAGGTCGACAAGACCTATTCCATTTAATTGTTAGTGTTGATGAGGAGCGAACTAATTTACGTTATAATTTGAAATTCATCTAAACAGCATATTTAATTTTGTCATCTCTTGGTTGGCAAGTTATTACCCCGGTGAAAAATAGCCATGCGTATCACTGGCAATTCTCAGAATTAAATAACGAGCTACGGAATTCTCTTACTTTATTTTCAATCATTTGCAATTCGTTTATCCTTGGGGATTTACTTAAATTTTCACTTAAGTCCAACATGCTTTTGGATCATTCTTATAACAGAACTATTATGGTAAGACCAATAATTTCAAATGTGAACATGAGGTATATTACCAAGTAAAAGGGCGTCTCACACGGTTGGGAGGTGCTACTTACATTTATGACTAGTATGCGAACTGATGCGGTTGGCGGTTGCTTTCAGCGGTCAAAATAGAGAAATACTTCTTAGACCGAATTGTTGTGTTTGAAATGACAACAACGGTCCATCTAGTTCACCGTTCTGTGTGCTTCTGGGAACTGTGATGAGGTATCTTATGATAGGCACGCCAAATAATCCATCACCTAACTAAGATTCGCGATAAATGACTCTCCTCAATCCAGCATTGGTGTTCTGTAATTATAACAGCATGATCAATTTTACTTTAAGTCACAAAATAAGCTGAGCCTTTATGAGGATGGTGACTAGATGACTGGAGAGCATTCAAAGTTTGACAAACAGTTATACCTTTCTATATATTAGTGATTGAGTTGCTGTTCTACAAGGGCGTACCGTGATAGCAAAAGTCAATCTGTTAAGGTCATAACCATATCAGTCTAAAGAGCCAGAGGTCAAAACCCCCAACCGCTGTGGATCGCCATTTCTGTATTTCCCCAGGCAGAATAAAATGGTCGTGGCCCTCTTCCTGAATTTTAGCCGCACACTGATACGCGCACTAAACAAAAAGGGAAAAAATCATTTATACAGGTATTATTATTGTTATATTATTTCATGTTGCCTCTGTTCTGAATCATGTTTTGCATTCATCTTACTCCATTATGTTCATCCATAAACACGCTATTTCAACAGAGATAAGAAATTACCTGGAGATGGATTTTTGAGGACTGAAAGCAACCAGATGTTTAGGAAAAAAGAATCTTCCTAAGAATTAGCGATTTTTTACTCTGATATTACTCGCAAGTGATCAAAAAATATCTTTAAGTATGAACTAAAAAGAAGTGTGGAACACCATTTTAAGTTTTGATTGTATAGTCTTTTCCTTCTCAAACGATTTTCACGATGCCCACTACCAAGTGCCTTTAAACGTGGAATCACTAGCACTCATATCATATTTGTACTTTGGGCGTACTTATTGATTATGCACTAGCAGTTTTGCAATGTACAGTTGAGTCTACCTATCCTGCCGCGAAGCAGGTCACGATTCGCAGGACAATGAACTCAATAATTCGTTCAAGCACAGACAGAACCAACGCTTCAGTTACCTCCAATTGCATTTATCTTTTTCAATGTACTTGCAGTTCGCGGTACGTCGGAAAGACGGAACACCGGCTGTCGACCGGAATTAGTGAGTATGTTTTGAATAACCTATCACTTCGAAGAGGAAAACTTTCGGCAAGCGCAGTGGCACGACATTTATTGGATACCATGAACCGCATTAATAAACGCAGAGCCTTCCGCGTTATGCACAAATTTCGAAGCCCAAGGATGCTTAGGTTTGCTGAAGCGGTTGTCATTAGCCGTTTAAAGCCTAACCTATGCGTACACAAAAAGCCTCTGTGACGAAGTTGTTATTACCATGTTAATTCCCCGCCCTTTCCTTTCCATCATCGCAGGCGTTCCTTTTCATCACCGTCGCACTTCGCCCTTCTTATTTTCTTATTACTTAACTCTCTTTCAGCAACTTCATTGACCAATTTTTTACTCCGTTAACTTTCTACGTCTGTTCCAATTTATTTCTGATTGTATCTTTTTTGTATTACGTAACCATGCTGAACTCTCTTTCCAACACGGCCAATCGTTTCCCATTACGTAACTGTTTCTGACATTCCCCTCCTCTTCTTTCACCCGTACCCAAATGACTCTGATAATGACTCAACAACCCAATGCACTCTCCCTGAACCTATGTAGTTATGTAAATGTTCATATATGGTATTCTTATGATAAAATCCGACCTATTTAATGTGCGTAGACAGTTGATTGAGAGCACTAAAATTAGATGGCGCAAATCAGTTCTGCTCATATCGTGTTACTTGTTTTATTCAAATGGATCAAAAGAAAAGGATGTTTCCGAAAATTCGATATTCCTTAAATTTGCTACTGCTGCCTAAGCTAGTGAAATTTTGCCATCATCTACTGGAAGAGATCTAAAAGTGATTAGAACCAGTAGTGATTTCAATGCTCTCACCTGTCCATTTCAAATGTACTTTGCATACCTATTTTCACTTCACAATTACATGCAAGTAGTAGTGTGAGATACGTATCATTTATCGCATCATTCACGCCCAGCTATCGGGTCAGCGAACCAACCGACATTCGGAAAATGCTATGCTAGAGGTTTGCACTCGTTTACGTTAATCAGGAATGGGTGTCTTTTGGCTTCCGTCTGATTACAACCATGAAACATCTGCAAAAGTCATGTGTTACCTCTCTTCCACCCGGCTTGAATTGGGGTTGGTAGAATCACCGATTCAAGCTTTAGATGTTATTTTCATAGGCAGTCAGTCCATCATTGACCCGATGAACTCGTGATCAATACAACGTTGGCACCATCATCAACATTATAAATAGATGTACAGTGAATAAAAGTTTACTGTTTGCCGCTGAGTTAGCAATGCTCATTGGTTAGTATCAACGTGAAAGGTGAATAGGAGCCTAGTTTGAAAAAGGATATAAAAGGTGGACCGTTTTAATCAATAGTTATTTTCCCCGTCACACACAAGCACCTCACACACAGGCAGACTGGCTATATTCTCTTCGGTATAGGTTTATCTGTTTGAGCTTCCCCAAATTATTGAATTTCCTCATGTAACTTGTCGCCGAGGTGAGCATTTCCCTCCTTTAATTTTTCCCAAGATCTCTTTGGCTAACACACGGATTTCCCTGACCCCTTTTAACCAATGTGTCCATATACTTTACCCAAGATCTAGTAGAAATCTGATGTAATCAAACAAAACAGTACATGAAAACTGAATCAAGCCTTTCTCGAGATTAATTTCAAAATTAAAGACTATATTGTAATACTGCACGATTGGTGTCCAAGACGATTTTGCTTCATCTCAACGTGGTGCATACTGCAGAAAATACAATGTTTTTATACGGCTCTAGCATGGCGACAAAGTAAAGAGGAATCAATTGAGGTCAAGTATGCTACACAGAAACGACGGTCGAAACAACAAGACCCTGTCCTCAGCCATTGCTCGATATCTGCTGATGACGCAACAACAGGTCGACCGAAGCACCGCGTTTCTTATTATCTACAAGTTACGAGTAGCAAAACTGCTAAGGTTTGTTGAAGCAATTGCTATTAGTCGACGGAGACTACCCTCCTGTGTGAACAGAAAGAACTTAGTCTGTCCCTACCCTGGTGACATGGTCCTTTTACCACCACCAACCACCCCCTACCCTCGCTTTTTATACGTTAATGTATTGTGTTTTGCTTTGTGGCAATGCTGGATCCACATTTAAACATTGTATTTTCTGCAGTATGCACCATATTCAGATGCGGCGAAATCGTCCTGGACATAAATCGCGCAATATTTTCTTTTCTTTTGTAAACAATTTTTGTCGAGTGATAAAAAACAAAAGCATGATATTCATTTCTACCAGCTCTCTGGCACAGCTAATTTCGTTTCACCACTTTGTCAACCCCGATTTTTTTCGTTATTGGGAGCAAACTCCTGTTTACTTTAAACTACGGGCTGTCTCGTTAGAAACTATGTGCTTCAAGGTTTGTTAGTTAAATATTTATTTCCTAAATGTGTCCGTGGGAATGAATTGTTGATATCCATTTGCTGTAGAAGACTTACTGCAAAATATCTAAATCATCTAATCCAGCTTTAGGGTTCAATCAAGTGTATATCAACGCCGCATTTGGTGACGAAAGCCACCATAATATGAATCTTTTTTACGAAAAGCTTTGAGATACACAGCAAAATTTAGGGGTCTTATACTAAAGGCGTTAACAAAGTCCCTTCCAGCTATCTCGTTCCTAATAACCTCAAACCTAACGATCCGCCCGATGGTATTGTTCCGTAATTCCATAATTCAACCTATATAATGGTAGTCAGATATTTCCAGCTGTTCGACATCTGGATGACCCCAAGTTATTGTTCTCAAGTGTGTTGATATTCCATTCCGGCCTGATGCAGTGCCCATTATCTCATTTTTACAGCTATTTACCATTCCTGGTCGCGTCTGATTGCTTATACCCCGTGTTATTTCCGTAAAGTGCCGTGGCAAACTCCTTTCTCACAATATTTCATGATCCCCATTACATCGACAATGGTTGAGTTAAAGCACGCTCAATACCGTCCTACGCATTCAGACTCCGGAAGCTTTGAGTTCCACAAAAATTCTCATAATGCTTTTCATTTTGTTTGTAATTTCCCACTTGTCATACTGCGCCTCATATTTTTCTGGCTTGAACCAAAGGTTTCGGTCCTGAATTCTGAACCGAGCAAATTGCTATCCAAAGTCAATGGTTTTCCGAGTATTGTTCCCATTGACCTTACCACAAATAAACATTTTGAAAACCGTGATTATTTTCTAAGTGGATGTCTTTCACAAATGACATATATGCATCAAAGGCTTCGTCAAACCATGTTCGCTTTCGTATATCTCCAAACAAAGTTAGCACTATTTCTTCCCTACCCTGTGCGTAGTTAAGTAAACTGTTTGTCCATTATCGATAACCCAGCTAAACTATCGTTCCCTTTAATCGTCTAGTTTTCGCTCCGCTTAACTGTAAAGTCATTCCCAATGTATAGTTTTTTCTTCGCTGAACGGTATAAAGTGTGATTAGTGAAACTCGTTAGTAATAAACTATCTCGCAAAGAGTAGCGCCCTATCTCCGGTTGACTGCTCTTCCGCTCTATTTGACCTTTATTGCTTTCTCATTGTCCAACTTTCCCTTTCGAAAAAAACAATATTTTCAAACAAGCTGGTACCTAGAAAGCCAAGTTCATCAATTGTGGTCTTTTTTAGTGATAGATTTCATACTAAACATACAGCAAAACAGACACTTGCGTCATCCGTAGAGTCTGTGTTTAGGATCTTTGTAAAATACAATTGAATTATTGGTGAAATCATGTTCATTACGGTTCAATGGATGCAACGAAAGTATTCATTCTGTCTCATTTGACTATAATATTCCATTTTACTGGGTCCGGATTTAAACGCTGATGCTTTCAGGTTGTTACATGGTGCGTGGTTGGGTGGTTTACGTAAGCGCCACGGGGCTTTCATTCTTCAGTTCCCCATTTCATCGACAAAACCACTTCGTTCGGAGAATTTCACGACAATAGCAATCTGTAGTATTCAGCGAATTCAATACACGGGAATAGGATGAATGAAGTAATTACCTTCAAGCATGTCCTTGAATACTACAAAGTCGACAGTGTAAGGAGTAAATAGTGTGTTAAGCTTTATGTAAGGCAACTAATTGAGTAAAGTGACTCAAGTGGTTAGAGAAAAACCACTGTTCAAACAGTTTCATTCAACAGTTAGCAAACAATTTACATTGGAGATTTTTGTAATAGAGATGACATAAATCAGAGAAAGCTGTGCCCCAATTCGGATACTGTTATACAGATTTGCTCTATAAGTCAGTCTCCGGTGCTTTTCCGTATGAATTAAATCGTTTGCCTCCAATGTATTATTCCATTGATAGCAACGTATCTATAGGTCTCCTTGGTTCGGTCACACTCCTTGCGAGTGGTCTATTTCCACAAATTTTACTTTTCGCTGATAATAATAGCTTGTTATGCACTTCCCGACAAAGATCAACGGACAGCTGTTTGTCCTGTTGGAACACGTCAGCAGCACACTCCATTTTCGTCTCCCAGTCGATACCCGGAAGCATGATTTACGTAAGCAGTATTTTTTCAGCAAACTTATAAAGACAGTAAAGTTTAGGTGAAAACAAACAGGCGCGCGTTATTTCAATCAAAATAAACAAAAGACCTAATTTTGGTATTCCGCCTTTGATAGAAAATAATAACTAAATCCCGTTCATCTTGAATTATTGTTCAAAATGCATAGACCGTTTTGAGTCGCACTCAAGTTCGCGTCAAAAGCGGGAACCTCAAAAGTAGCACACAAGCTTACCACTCACTTAAATCGTAACCGCTTTGTCTCAATTTTGTAAACAGACCAATTTTCAGTAATAACGACATAAGAACGGCAGCTTTGTTCCCGGTTTTTTAAATCGGTCTACTTGTCCCACACAACGGAATGCTTAAAGCTGCTCCTCAAACACCTTAATTATAACAACAAATAATATTAATGATTTTTATTTTATTCTACAAATATTTAGTACTTCTTGTTGTTGAACTGTTCTTTCGGGCCTTTGGTAACTTTCCTGAGACAGTCTGCCCTCCCTCGTGATTGTAGTTCCATTTTGATTCAGCCAGCGATCATCATTTCGTTGATTTATTTTATACTATACTGCACGTCGTAGTTACTTATTTATACTTGTTACATCCCCCATCGCTCACCGGATATGCGTTGTTATGTGATTTCGTCTACGTTGTTTAACAACATGACCCAGACTGGGTAGTTGCGGCCTCCTGAAAGAGACTTTCTGTATAGCTGCTCGCATGGACAGCACTTATTCACCTTCAAAAAACTCTCGATCAGATTCAAAGAGCATAGCTTGGCTTTTGACAAAAATACACTTGAATGATACCCGGTCATCTTGAAATGGTATTCGGATCTCTTCAAATGATGTTCAGATAACCTACCGGCTGATCCCTTCCTTATTTTCAAATTGAGGTTTAACTCACACAACAGTGTCACACAACTTCGGATTAATAGGAAGAATCGATTTCCTTATTCTCAACATTGCGAGACCAAAATTCAGTGTCGCGTACCCTGTAAAAACCTGCGGATCACAAGTTGTCCTAATACATTTTGATTATTCTTCAGGGCAACCGTCTTCAAAGCACTCGGTTCTATTTTAAGTGTACTGTTAAGATTTTGGATCGGTATTTTGTAAAAATCGGTTACTCACGTCGGTAAGCGTCAATAGCTATAATTAGACAGTATGCGTTTGTGCGTGATAACAACTGGAATGAGAAACCTTTAACCACGGACTTCCAAATCGTCGGAATATAAAAAGATTTGTATTATTGAAATATAGCCCAGCAAAACACGAAGCTGTAAGGAATTAGGTGATTATAGGTAAACTTTTAAAGAGCTGAGTAAAAATTACTGTAGAACAAGTGACACTGGTTGTGGGAAATACATGTACTAACTCATTTGCATTCTAGTAATTGTATATTTACGGGTTTTTCGATACTTTAATGTTTTATTAGCATACCGACTGTTCACATCAGGAATTGGTTACAACTTATGAACTTCGGTCGCATGGATCGCTAGTCACTGCGACCATAGATTGTTCAACCGGTGACTGATTTTCTCATAAGGCAAACCGACTAAGCGATGGGCAATCAAGATGAGGATCAAACAACCGTGATTGAGAAACAAAGCCAACCCATCGGTGAATCGGGTGGTACAATATCAGATACGTGCCATATTTGGCGCAAACCATCCGAAGTTCGATACGTGTATTGGCTAATAAATAATAAAGTCACATTGCTAAATTTGAACTGAAACAATTTCAGAATCCTGTGTTTTTATTATCGATGGGATGAACTAAAGAACAACCCACCAAACGAAATATAGTTTAAATCGAACATCATGTTATGAAGTAGGTTTCACATTTTCTGTAATGTTAATACGAATCCGAAAGCCTCAATATGGTCGGGAGTGGGTGTGTAGTGTTGCGGTTGATCACCATTCCCTTGCAACACACAAAATGCTCCCATATGTCCAAGCGTCTCAAACAGCCTCTTCTGAAGAAACCCTAATCACTGCCTGGCAGTGTTTTACCATTAAAGTGAGGGGACAAAAAGCAAATATCCAGGGCTATAACCGGGTTAGTGGAACACTGGTAGTTCACCTGTGGGAGTTGACCCAAAACCCTGATGCCAAACCAACCAAATTAAGGCGTACAAACTACACTCATACCTTTTCGGTTGTGACAGTATTCACCGCTTCAATGGGGCACTGAGGTGTATTGGGCATTCCGGACGTTTGACCCCGTCCCAAGGGCGTATGATCGGATGAACTAGACAACGACTGTCTTGCGGGTCGGGCTTTGGCTAACTGAAGGCTCTGGTTGTTGATTCTACAAGAAAATTCACCTGCCTTGGCCCGGGCAACCTGGCAGTATTCAGCCCACAAGCCAATCACGGAACGTTTTTGTTCTTTATAAAGATTATTGTACTATGATTTTCTTGGCACACAGTCTGTCCTCAGACAATTATAAAATGTTATAATATTACGCATGGTTAAAGTTCTTACAGCCGTTTCTTCATTTTTGTCAATCTCTGTGAAAGCCTTTTCTCGGAAGAATAATAGCGAACTGTTGAGTTTTTGGAGATGCACGTTGCAGTGAATTAACCTCATTTACACGTGAAATGACCAGGTAGGAAAGAGAGATTCGCACACAAGTGTATTTTTGTTTGCCTCTTCGAGATTGGAAAATCTGTTTTTATACCGTAGGGGCTTCCTTTTGTGATGCTAAAGAACTCTGTCTGCCAACACCGGAGAGACAGATTTGGCTATATTACCTGAACCCTTTTTGTGGGATCGGTTAGGTCTTGATTACTTACCGATTCGTTCTAGCGAGCACGATCCAAGGCCCACGGATGTACAAACTTGAATGTTGAAACAAAAATGATGTAAAACTTTAAGCATGTATCGGTAAAGTTGTGCCTGCTATACATGCGCATGGAAAATTAAACTGCAATCCAGGAGGAGGTAAAGAATAATGCCAATTAAATTTTATCTAATAACCGAAAAAATCTTGGCAAAACAAGACATTCAATGTGATGCACTGGCATGGCCCTAAATGTACACATAGAAATCCAATTTAGATGACATCTACTTGAACGGACTGTGTTCATCATTCTAAAGATTAGTTGAAACTGTCATCTTTGAGAACACAATCCTTCGATGTAAACATTGCGATCCATGTGGAAAACCGCAGTGGAAAACACCAGACGAGATTCGAGGTCCCAGCGTTTATTCTCAACGGTTTACGTTCATGTGACTCGACGATCGAATGAATCAGTTACCTGCTCGCGATCCTGAAAATAATACATGGATTTTAATGACTTTAGACAATTCCACCGAGCAAAGTACATCATTTGAAGACGAAAGTGTCACTACCTTTTATTCTACGCCAAAGCCAACGGCCTCAGACAGTACATCTTCTTGTATGTCTAGACAAGAGTAGAATAGGGTTTTCACCAATTCAAATAAAATATCAACTTATCTTATTTGTACTTTACACCTTTTGCGAATCAGAACCGCTCGTTAAAAGGTTTCCCATACTGCCACAAGGCATAATCCCCGAGATTATCGATCAAGAAGCGTATTTCTGTTGGTTGTTTCTCCGATTATGTGTTCATCCTTGCTTGCAGCCGTGCGAAAGTTCACAGAAGTCAATATAACCGGAACGATGTTAGCGATGAGAACATCCGACACAACATTCCAGTAGCGAGGATTGAGGTTGATATCTTAATCCAGTGGAGAGAGCATGAGCGAGACTTCTGTGCCCATATCAACGCGTGCTTACCCCTTCATGACAGCTCAATCCTAGGAGTTGTTTTTGATCAGGATATATTACCGTGGTTTAGACCGCTTACAAACATTCATGGCTTTCTTTATCGATTAATCATTTTTAAGGTTCATCCGATGCGTCTAACAAAGCCTGGTATTATTTCCCAACCTGATTTAAGTTTCTTAACGAGCTGCTAAATCCATAATTGTTCCCCTGAATAATTTTTCTGATAGCATCTTTCCTACCGTTGAATAGTCTGAACCGGATCCATTAAGATTCCCCGAAACTGATTCATTTTATTGAGCGCCAAATAACCGTTGCGGCCCCGTGGTACATATTTTACTCGGTACAACAGAGCACTTTTTGCTCTTCACCAGCAAAATTGCCACAAAAGTTACCACCGAAAAAAACAAGAATCACTGCGCGAAATCAACCAGGCTTTTGTACGTGGTGTCGATCGCCTCGACAGTAAACAGATTTCGCATGTTTACACTAGATATTGATATTCAACTGAGCTTGGATGGTTACTCTTGATCATCCAGCTATATAGCTTACGATCAAATGTACTTTACAACTGCAGTCTCGTTGTGCAACGTGTCCTGTTGGAGGTTCGGAATATTAGATTTCCCCAGTACCAACGGTGAAACGGCATTTAACCAAAATGAACTCACGAAAAGAGGTGCGCATAAATCTGCCACCATTTTATTGTAGGCTTTCCGAGGTACTGTGGATTTAATAACTAAGTACCGAATGATGCCTCAAACCCCAAAGAAGGTACATGTCGCGAGATGTTATCATTTCGTTTAAGTTCTTCAACATACCATTGGGTAATGCTGCAAGTCAAGGCAAGAACCGAAACATGTTGTGATGGGCGGTACAAAGAGAGCCCCGGCTAGTGAACGGATCAAGAATAGGCCCCATCCAACCAGATGTGCAGACGTAGCGGCTAAGAGTACTTCGCGAGACTATGTCGACTACCAGTGGAAACGAACCAATTGATAATTGCAGCCCGATGGACAATTCGCACCTAGCCAAAAAGATATCTGCCAACTACCACAACGTCGGAGCTGTCGATCAACGTATCTTGCACTACGATCGGGTCAAACCAGTCGGAACGGCATGCGGAAGAAAAGGCAACGTACGTGCCAAGCGCGGACCAAAACCAACAGGGATTGACCAACAAGATGAGGCATGAGTCATCCTGCCGCACGGTTAAGAATTGACAGTATATAATTAAATGTATACACCAGTTGTTTTTTTAATTGAATCAATAAACGATTTGCCAGCCAACTCGCAGATTTCTCTAGTTGGACAGAGTCTGATACCGTGTTCACGATCAGGGACAACTATATAAAAAGGAAGTCAACACTAATGAACGAGCTCAAGTTTCACAAATACAAGATACCAGATAACAACCACCTCACAGAACATCTTATAGTAAGAAAATAACACTTTTGGTTACTACCTGACTAGATATCTGAAACTCGGCACAAACAACTGTGAAGCCAATGAGGACATAGACAACACAAATGAGAGCCTCGCTCAAAGTTCACAGGCCCGGCACTATGACAATTTCATGAGTGCAGAAATTATCATTTCATAAACTCGCTTGATGGTTGGTAAACATCCTAAACCTCATTGTAAGCTTTTAACACCTCGTGGTTTAGAATGTTCTTTTGAACTCGCTTGAACTGCTTAGAGAATATGACGATATCCTCCTGAGAAATGTATTTACCATATATGAACTCCCTTCTCGCCAATCTCCCCGTCCATGAAACAGTTCACCACTGTAAAGTTAGAGCAAAGCTAATGGCTTTGAGGAAGAATTCATCTCCCGGTGCAGATAATATTCACCTTCAAACGCTTATCTGCTTGGCGACTCAAATATTTGAGCCACTAGCCTTTCTATTCTAGAGATTATTAGATCACACCGCAATCCAACCGTCTCGGAAGCAGAGAGTAATTTCACCCCTTTACAAAAGCGGTTGCCGTAGCGATCCCGCTAACTATCATCCTATCACCCTCCTTCCAGGGTTGTTCAAAGTCATGAAGTAAATAGTGGCGAATTCCCTGATGGAACACTTAGAAAGTCATAACGTTCTATCGTCGAATCAATATGAATTCTGACGGAAGAGGTCTTGCGGCATCCAATTTGTTCCTTACACGAGAATAATGGACGAAAGCAGTTGGTGACGGCGATGCGGTAGACTTTATTCATCTGAAATTCTCAAAAGCAATTGTTCGGGATTCTAATGCGGGAACTGTACAATTACGGTATTCGCAGCTTCATGCTTTATTGGATCGAAGCAGTTCTCCGACGGTGAGCCGTATCGGTTCTTGTGTTTGGTTCACTTTCCAGTTCTATGGACGTTACCCGCTGGGTTCCACGAGGATCTGTATCTAACATTCATAAACGACCTATCAAAGGCCCTGGGACCAGAATCCCTACCGTTTGAGGAAGACACCAAATTTGGAATACAGTGAGGTAACCATCGGGTTTCCTGGCACTCTTGGAAACACTCAAATTAGCTAATCTTTGATCTCTTGTAAACAATTTGAATTCCCTGTGCCAAAGTGTAAGACCCTATCTCTACAACACAAGGAGTGATTTTTGTATTCCCTCAGAGTAACTGCCACATGCTTAAAGTGAGAACGAAAAGAAAACCTAAGATGCTCACTCGCCTGCGCCAGGGCGTCGAAGGCAGCTGTAAATAATGTCGGTTTGCTCAGGAGTGTCTTTGACCGGTTTGATTTAGCGCGTTTTACCTGTCTGCTATCAGCATACATTAGCCCACTCACAGAGTATGATATTCAGGCAAAGAATCCATGGCTGCACCTTGATCGCAGAATGCTGGAACGTCCACAAAGGATGCTCACTGAAAGCGGTTCACGGTTGGAGTCGGCATCTACAGGGTACCACTCTCGCCTGAGGAGGAGGATGACTGACTGAGAGAATACCTATCAAGGGTGAATAATCAGGCAGAACTATTGGTCATCATGGGAGAATTCAACTCTCTGAAGGTAGATTGGGAAAGCCTATGGGCCCCTGAAACTGGTTTTGGAAGGAACAGAGTGAATACGGTGACTGTGCCATCCTTGGTGCAGCATGTGAACCAACTCACCAGATGTAGTGATGGACAGAGGTCCAGCATGCTGGACTCAGTGCTGATCAAGCTACCACATGATGTGGAAAAGCAGGAGGTAGCGACTCTCTTAAGGAGATGTGAGCCATACGCAGAGAGAATGGATTTATCCCAAAGTTTCATCGGTACCCCGTGGTAAACAAGCTCAAAGAGACAGCTCATCGTCAACTGTTTCCCAAAATGACATCTTTCAAGGGTCATCCCATCCGAAAGAAGTGCTCTGAAGGTTAAAGCCAGCTATGAACTGCACATTCTCGACTTATTGTATCTGCTCGTGGAATGAATTTGGACAAACGTTTACATAGTTAGTAATCCAGTTCTGTCTCACTGTATACCAGTTTACCTGCAGCTAAAGTGATACATACATAGAAAGACCCAACTGTCCATTATCGCAGCAAATCTCCAAACATATTTCTAAGTGCGTGTTAAGTCGAAAACGTGACTCACGCTCGATTGTCAGGCTGCCAAACGTAACCCGAGGCCATCTATTGCAGACACTTCATGGAAACCACACTTGTAGTCCATCCCGATTCCTCTTTTGTACCTATTTCACCGCAGTGCAAAACGTTTGGTAATTATTGAGGGGTTGGTAGTCACGTTACATTATCCCCTTTTGAGCAAACAAAAGTTGCTTACACAATCAGTTCAGTTGCAGTACAGCGGGCCTCTCAATTGCCTCTGTCTGTTTGGACACGCCCATTCATTGGGATTTACTTTCACAAATGTGCTATATGTGTGTGTTTATTTTATGCCAGCGACTCGAAGGAAGGTAAGCTAAACGGTAACATCTAGCGGCATGTTTTCTTCTTTCA